>CACVCL010031780.1:0-26105 GCA_902729485.2 Mus minutoides | reverse complement strand
CTCTCCCTCTCCCTCTCCCTCTCCCCCTTTCTAACTGTGGAGTTGGTTCTCTCCATCCACCTTGTTATAGATCTCGGGACTAAACTTGGGTGGTCAGGCCTGCCCTCTAAGCCATCTCAGCCCCTCTCTATGAATTTGGAAGCCATGTCTGTTTAGCATGGGTTAGTGTTCTCCTCCCAGCTATGTGCACCGTGGGGCCTGTCTTTGTTTATGATGCTCATCCTGTAGCTGTTCCAGAATCTCCTTCAGTGCCAGCGTTTTCAATTTGAATCCAGTCAAATATGTGACTTTAAAAAAAAAACACTTATGGTTTATGCCTTTGCTGACTTGTAAGAAATCTTCTACCCTGAAATTATATAAACTTTAAAAGAAAATCTATCTATCTATCTATCTATCTATCTATCTATCTATCTATCTATCTACCTATGGTGTTTGTTTGTTTGTTTGTTTGTTTGTAAGCACCACTCCCTGCTTACTGACTGTAGATCTAACACGGCAGGCTGCCTCTGTCCAGCTCCTGCTGCTGGGACTTTCCAACCATTGTGGAATGCACCCCTCTGACTGTGAGTACAGTTGGTTTTTGGTTTTACAAGACAGGGTTTCTCTGTGTAGCCCTGGCTGTTCTGGAACTCACTCTGTAGACCAGGCTGGCCTTAAACTCAAAATCCACCTGCCTCTGCCTCCCAAGTGCTGGGATTAAAGGCATGCGCCACCACTGCCCAGCCTATCTATCTATCTTGACTGGTTCTCACTATGTAGCCCTGGCTATCCTGGAGCTCTATGTAGACCAGGCTGGCCTTAAACTCACAGAGGTCCACCTGCCTCTGCCTCCCAAGTGCTGGCATTAAAGGTGTGTGTCATGCCCAGCTCATATAAATGCTTATATATTTTTTCCCGAAAGTTTTATTATTCACCTCTTCATATTTAGCTTCTGCTCCATCTGGAATGTATTTCTGGGTAAAACATAAGGTAGGAATCTAATTTTATTTTATTTCCCCCATATGGGAGAGTGGCTGCGTCAGCCTTTCCCCTGACCGGGAATGTCTGCTCAGTCAGAACCCACACCTCCCACACAGCTCTAAGGGCCTCAGTCTGTTCTTAGCTCAGCAGCCTCAGCCAGTTTTCCATTCCAAATACAGTGGTAAACATGAACAGTTTAGGAGTGAGTTTTGGTTTCTGGCAGGGTAAGGCCATCTCATCTCTCCATAGCCTGCTCTCCCAAGTCATCTTTAGCTATGGTTTCGTTATCCCTGATGTTTTGAGACGAGGTCTAGCTATGCAGCCCTGGTTGGCCTGGTTAAAGAGGAGCTGGGCTTGAACTCACAGTGATCTTTCCTTTGAGTGCTGGGATGAAAGGCGCACACTGCCGCTCCAGCCTTTGGTGTTGTTTTTATTTTGTTGTTATTGCTGGGGGAGTGTCTCACCGAGGTGACCTGAGACACTCCCTGAGGCTTAAAGGAGAGGTTAGCTATCACCTGGGGTTCTCTGAGCAAGAGGGAAGGAGAGTGAAGACTGACCCTCAGGAACAGCTCACACACGAACACATGTTGGAACCCATCGGATGGAGCTCAAAAGGTTAAGAAGTGTCTCTCCTCTGGGACGGCCAATCCAAGGTCTAGAATCACCAAGGTGGCAAGTCCCTAGCCAGTCCTGTGAGCGACGATCTAGCTTAGGTTAATGGAAGTGGGAAGATTCACCCTGAAGACGGGCAAACCATATGTAACCTAGGTTTGAGTCCTGGACTCCAAGAGGAGGGAATCTGGATGCATGTGCCACCTACACACACACACACAGACACACACACATGCACGCACACACGCATAAACAAACAAACAAGGAGAAAGGAAGTTGAGCACCAGTCGGCACCACTGCCTGCTTACTGACTGTAGATCTAACAAGGCAGGCTGCCTCCCTCAGGCTCCAGCTGCCGGACTTCCCAACCGTTGGTGGAATGCACCCCTCTGACTGAGAGTACAACTCACTCTTTGCTGATATAAGTTCCTTTTTCTCATGGTGCCTTATCACAGCAACAGGAAATGAGATGCCTTTTTTCCCCTCAGACACCCCTGGCATAGGGTGCTGGCTTGCTGTGGAGGCCTGAGGTAAGAAGGGGTGAGAACACGCTCTGGAGAGGCCTCAGAGCCTTCAGTGGTAGCGGGTGTGTAGAACAGGCTCAATCTGGAGCCACTGATGAATTAGGGGTTGCTCACCTCCAACGTCTCAGCAGTGTGAGCTGCACTGTTGTCCTCTGTTGCATCCTGAGGCCTCTGTCGTTCAGGTCCCACTCCCCTGTCCTATCTGGTCCTAGTGCATCCCTACATCTAAGCCTTGATTTCCACTGTCCCGTCAGATGTCTCCCCCAGCACATACACAAAGAGATCCGCGAGGGAGCGGGAACCAAAGTGCAATGGCAAAAATCAACATCATCAGCAATCTACCGTTTATTACCCGGGAGACCCAGTCTCCCTGTGCCTCAATATCTCCATCTGTAAAATGGAGGAATGCAGGTAAATAGGAATGTTTAGGCTCTTCGTCCCTATAGAGGCATGGGACACATTATAAGTATTCCCAACTCCATCTTAGAATCAATCTCTCTTGTTCTCAAGCTTGAGTGTAGATCCTGGGAGTCCTCAATAACCACTGATACTGGTCCAGCGAATACAGGTTAGTCAGCGCCAGGAGCGCCAGTCTGAGAAACCCTTTTGGGTTTTGACAGCTCATGAGAAACCCAACCTTCAGGATGAGCCATAGCCAAGAGCAATTCAAGGAACGTACGATAGAAAGCGGGCTTCCAGGAGACGGTGTAAACTGAAGCCACGGCCCAAGAACACGGCTGCTGTTAGGAGGCATGAAGGACCACAGGTCACTTGAAACCTGGAGCAGAGACCGATAACCCAGGAGCAAGACGGAGGTGGATGTGAGGCTGGAGGTGGTAAGCATCCTGTCTCTCCCAGGCAAATCTGCATCATAGGAGGAAGGCATGGGCAGGCAGGGTGAGGCAGAGTGCACAGGAACAGGGCCACACTCATAGCATCGCACTCCTCTGTAGCTGCCTACCCCCCCCCAAGGGTCTGCCTCATAGGGGCCCCACCCCCCAAGGGTCTGCCTCATAGGGGCCCCACCCCCCAAGGGTCTGCCTCATAGGGGTGAGTAGTCCGTGTCCGGAAACCGCATCTTCAGTGCTAGGACCCTGGAAGGTGCGTGTGGTCTTAGGTGGTGCGGGTAGATACAGTTTGCAGAGTGAATGCTAGTCCTCTAGAAGGCCGGGGAGCCATGATGCATTCTGACAGAGATGTGTGGCTGGCTATGGTAAGGAAGCTTCTGCTTTTGACGTGGTTGGAAATACCTCAGAAGGGCACTGCCTACATCTTAGTATTCATCCTAGCAAGGTCACCAGAGTTCCCCTGAGCAGGATGGTTTTAGAAACAGGGGCCAGGCTGGTGTGGGAGAAATTGGGGGTTGGGCAGAAACATTGTAGTTCTGCCTAGAGTTCCTGAGGAACTTGTGCAACCCGCTTGGATTTCAAGAGCGGGGGCGGGGGGAAGGAAGTGATGGTCACACAAGGAAGGGAGGTTAAGGCCACTCAGAGGCACCGAGCCATCTCTCTTCCACACAGAGTGTGTTAGCAGCATTGGTCCTAGGCCTCCAGAGGGGCGAGAACAGGGCTCCAGAGTCCTTCTCGATGGCACTTTCAGTCACCTTCCTTGAAGAAAGTGTGTCCTCTGTCATCTGAGGCTATCTTAACTCTGTGTAGAAAGTTGCCCCTCCACAGGGGCAGTAGCGTTGAACCCACATGCTCACTGCCCTGGGAGCTCAGCCCTCAGTTGCTGGTCTCCACCTCTTGGGTAATCTGGCTTGGAAGACCCGAGTCTGTTTCTAGAGATGCTGGCATACTCCACAGACGGATGTGGGTCAGGAGAGGGCTTCGGGTAGGGCTGGGTGTTGCTGTAGATAGAGTCCTGAGGGGTCACATGATTTAGGTGGATGAGAGAGGCATAGCAGATGGTCCCAGTGTCCTCACTGGAGCGACCCTGCTGATTGAAGCTCTGAAAAAAAAAATCAAAGAAAAAAATGTTTGTTGAAAGAATAACTCGAGTGGTCAATGGCCTGTGTGGAACTGAAACTAGGTGGAGGCACACAGACAGAGTTTATGATGTTGAGCATGGGCTGGAGAGATTGCTGGGTGGCTGAATACATTGGCTACTCTTCCAGAGGACCTGGGTTTAGTTCCTGGCACCCATATGGGAGTGTCTGTTAACTCTATTTCCAGGAGGTTTGACTCCTGTTTCTAGGGACCCGAGGTACTGCAGACATTTGGTGTTCATATATGTATGTGGGCAAAACACTCAGACAAAATAAGTAAATATTTTCTTTAAAAAGAGATGGCATATGATGTTAGGCCTGTAGAGTCTCTGGGAAGATGGCTGGGAAAGTTGTCTCCCCGTCACTGAGCTGAGAAGCATTGGCCCCCTTCCTAGGTTCCAGTTATAAACTGCAGTCAGGCCTTGCTGCGGGTCCCTGAAAGCAAAGGCCCTGTGGGCGGGGACTAAGGAACCACTGATTTGCATATTTTTCAATGAGAGGATGGAATGCAGGCTCTTGCATGTACCTAGGCATGGCAAAGACTCTCCCACTGAGCTACAGCCCAGGCCTTGTGTTTTTGAGACTGGGTCTCCTTAGGTTGCCCAGGCTGGCTTGAAGTTGGAGAGCACTGTGACTCAGCCTCATAAAGCTTGGGGTTACCAGCATTTCCTGGGAACACACCCTTCCCACAATCACTCCTTGATACATACTCTCACACACTCAGAGATGAACATGGAATGAGAGACTGTGTGTTCAGAGTCCAGGCGTTTTTGCGGCTCCAATTTTGCTGCTCCTATTACTCTTCAAGAACCGTTTTAAATGAGTTCTCTAAGGGAACCGTATGCACGTTTTAGCTTGACTAGGGCTGAGTTAGACGGGGACTTGTTGGGTATGCCTTTCATGGTGATTCTAGTGTTATACAGACAGCTGGGTTAGATGACCTTGGAGTCCCCTAATTCTGTGGATCTCACATCTGTAGAGATAGAATTACCCAAACCAACTAGTTCTCAGGAGGACTTAGAGAACCATGGCTCCGTCACATGTTTTCCAGCACTGATTGGACCAATGGCAGCTGCTCTGTAGTCTGACTGGGGACCTAAGACACAGGAAAAGCTGTTTCCCATTGAGGTGATAGCCAACAGCTCTAACAGTCTCTCTCTCTTTCTCTTTCTCTTTCTCTTTCTCTTTCTCTTTCTCTTTCTCTTTCTCTTTCTCTTTCTCTTTCTCTTTCTCTTTCTCTTTCTCTTTCTCTTTCTCTGATCTCTTTCTCTGTCTCTCTCTCTCTGTCTCTCTCTGTTCTCTCTCTCGTGGGTTTGGGAAACACAAGGAGAAGAAACACATGAAAAGTCATGAGTACATGAGCACATAAGCACATAAGCAGTCATGAGTACATAAGCAGTCATGAGTACATGAGCAGTCATGAGTGTATCTCACCACTTAGAGTAAAGAGAAACCAAATGCAGGCCAAAGTTCACAACAAAAGATGTACACCAGAAATCCAGGGTTCCCTAAGTCCTGGGGGAGAGTCATTTTTTACTTACAGTGGTCTCCTCCTTCTGGCCTGAAAAGTCTTCATAGATAGGATGACATTGGTTCTGAACTGTGAGGAAACCAGCCAGGTTAGTGGAAGGACTTCCCACGTACCAACTTACCCACTTCCCATGACAACCACAGGCTGGGCAAAGGGATCCCGATGGAAGAGAAGCCAGCGCCTGGCCAAAGGATAGGTTCTGCCTAGGGAGCTCCCAAGTACCCAGCACTGAGTAGTGTCCAGGGATTCTAAGAAGCCAGATGGCCTGGCTGCCTGTGTTTAATCTGGACATTCCCGCTCAACATCCTGATCAGTTTCAGGGCGCTCCCTGTAGATTCCAGATTTAAACATCAGATTTAACTATAATCTGTTCCCCAGTGTGGTTAGAGGTAGTAAGAGGTTGGATTTCAGGTTTCGTGTGTCCCGAGCCCTCAGTGGGAAGCACAGCACTTCCTGTGTACACACCCTCGCTCCTGGACACACACTCACACGTCCTCCGAGATGAATACAGAATGAGAATGTGTGTTCAGAATCCAAGAGTTTTACTGGTCCTCTTTTGTCTTCTAAAAAATCATCAACAGTGACCCACTAAACTGATTGCACAACATTCAGAAAATATACATATAGAATTTCAAAATTTTCTCCTTTCAAAGGATTTTTTTTTTGAGCTTAAAAAGAATAATGGTCACAAGCTCCAGAAGTATTCTGATCTGCTCACACATTTAATCTTGTTGTCCATAGAACTATCTGGCAAGAGCAGTTACAAGCTACCTACTTGGCAACAATATAGGGTATGAACTACTGACCTAACTACTCTTACCCATGCTCCTCATGTTGCGTACTGTGCCCATTCATTTTACATATTTTCTACTTTGTATTTTTGACCTACATACTTCTCTGCACTTCCTTCATATTGAGAAAAACAAAATTTAAAGATGAGAGCAACATGCATTTCAATATCGTTAACCAGAAAGTCCTTTATATAAACTCATGAACAAGTTGCTAATCATAAAGTTGAAAGAAGTGGGGAATGGAGAGATGGATCAGTAGTTAGGAGTGTGTATTATTTTTCAAGATAACTCAGGTTATCTCAGCACTCATGAGGAGGTGGCTCACAACTCTCGAGGAACTCTGCCTCCAGGGGATCTGATAAGCATCGGGCACACACGTGGTGCCCAGAAATGTGTGCAAGCCTAACCTCCATACTCACAAAATAAAAGAATAAAAAATTAAGATGACAAATGTATATGAGCCAAAATTCTAGCACACCTTGTCATAACCAAATGGATGGGCTGTTGAGGTGCCCTAGGTAAGCCGACCTGAAGGCTGAGTGGGGCTGCTATGTCATTGTCCCCATGTTACCCATGCCCCCTGACCCCTGGCCTGCCACCTTGTAATGGGCAAGGAAGCCATTTGGACACCTTGCCTTTCAGGTCAGTTTCCTTGTCGGCAAAATCAAACAGGACGGGCTCACTGTTCGGGGCCTTTCCTCGAGCTTTCCTCAGGTACAGGATCACAAGGATGATGAGTGCCAGCAGTAGCAGAACAGCCATGATCACCCCAGCAACGATGGCCTTCCACATCGGGCTATCCGGAGAGCTTCTGGACAAGGGTTAGCCAGGTAAGGAGTTTCAGAGCCCAGCACACCTCCTGCTAAAAAACCTTCCTTCCCCAGGCCTGCAGTTCCCCCCCACCCCCCACCAACCCAGCCTCTTCTGAGGTCCTCTGCTCAGCTGGGCAAGGGACCACTCTCATATGCAGCGGACCTGCCTCCCAAGTCCTTCAGTCTCCAGAATAGGGTAATATTGATAATGTCACAAGCCATTGTTCCTTTTCCTGTTTCCATTGTTCCTGTCACTTAGCTCCCCTTGGGACTCTGAACTTGCTAGCTCCAGCCTCTTCCTTTCAGGGGCCCCTGTTCCCGTCCTGTAACTTTATCTCAGCCCTCCTCTGTGAGACAGTCAGCTCCCAGGAGAACGAGGGGACCTGACAAACAGCTCTGCCAGCTAAGTGCTCTTCAATATGTACTACTTTGGGTCTAAAGAAGGACCTGGAGGTAAACAAGACCTTCCACATCTGGTTGTCTCAGAGAAGCCTCTAGAGAAGAGGCCCGAATGGTAAGGCCATAGAGAAAAAGGAAGTGTGTTCAGGGACATCTCTCTGCTCAACTCATTTCTGGTTTAATCTATTTAGGCAAGGAGTGGTCTGCAGGAGCCTGGGGCCCATCATCTTCACAGAGGCTGGGTTTGGAGAGAAGTAGGTGACAGAGGCCAAGGTCCCACAGCTTGGAAACCCACCAGCAGGCAGGGTAAGATTCCAGGCCATGAAACCAAGAGCAGCAGGTAATGCCCTTTCTCCATACTCAACCCAGCTTCCTGACAATAGCCCTGCTCACGCTTAAGGACAAGACAGGGCTGTAAGAAGGGCAGAGGTAAAGACAGCCATGTAGTCACATGGCTGCCTACACAAATGGCAAAGGGGGATCCTTGCCATCCACACCCCGGTCCACCCTCACTGTACTCCAGGAGATGGTGGTACTGAAGGGAGGATAGCTGTGTCCTTCAAAGCACATCTAGTAGTGTCTGGTGACATTTTTAATGACCACACATGTGTTAAAAAAGATACTTGTGCCATTAGCCATTCAAGGCCAAGGACACTGCTAAATATCTTTAAAAGGTGCAGAACAGCCTCTTGTGACAAGGAATTAGGCAGCTGCAAATAGCGAGAGCCTGGGCTAGAGGCACAGGCCCATCACCCCAGATACAGGAAGCTGAAGCAGGAGGACCAAAAGTTCAAGGTCAGCTTGTGTGGTAGAGTGAATTAAAGGCTAGCTTGTAGATCTACTTAAGGGAGATCTCAGTCTCAAAATCAAAAGCAGAAAGCTGAGAGTCAAAACTCCTGCCCTGAAAATGTGAGTTCTCAGGTTCAACCTGCAGCTTAGAAGATAAGTAGACGATAGATGATTGATAGATAGATAGATAGATAGATAGATAGATAGATAGAAAGATAGATAGATAGATAATAAATAGATGATAGATAGATGATAAATAGATAATAGATATATGAAAGATAGATGATAAATAGATAATAGATAGATGATAGATGAAAGATAGATGATAATAGATAAATAGATAGATAGATAGATAGATAGATAGATAGATAGATAGATGATAGGTAGATAGATGATAGGTAGATAGATGATAGATGATAGAGAGATAGATGATAGAGAGAGAAAGAGAGATAGACAAATATGAAATATTATTGTGATTTCTTTTCACAGATGAGAAATCTGAGCCTATATAAAATGGTCAGAAGTGACCATCTGACTCTGCCTATCCTGTGAGAGTTGGCATCCATCAGAGTGACAGTTAGTTGGAGAACTATAGTTAGGAGGATGGGAGGAAACCCAAGTCGGGGACAGGCCAGGGAGCCTGCAGTACCTGTCAGTGACGGGGCTGTGGGTAGAGGCCAGGGCTGTTGTCCTCCAGGTGGCTGTGGATGAGACTGAAACTGTAAGAGACCACAGTGAGTTCAGCATCTGTCTTCTCGCCTCCCCAACTCCCCACTCTCCAGCCCTGATAGAGCAGGAACCCACTCATGGCCCTGGAGCCAGCAAACAAGGACTCAGAGTAGCACCATCCACTCTCCCTGCACAGAAAGCCAATGCTGTGTTGTGAATGGGGGCAGGAGTTCCCTCCCCAGAGAAAGCACCGTACACGTTACTGCAAATGAGACCTCGGGGCCTCTTCTGTTTCCTATGTTCTTTCATCTTAGGATTTTTAGTATTTTTTTAGTTATGGGTATGTGTCAGGGGTGATATGTGCAGGTGAGTGCAGTCTCCATGGAGACCAGATGCCCTGGAGCTGGAGTTACAGGCTTCAGTGAGCTACCAGATGAGGATCCTGGGAACCCAACACAGGTCCTCTGTCAGAGCAGCAAGCACCCTTAACCACTGAGCCATCTGACCAGCCCCCGGTCTTCTTTTGTAAAATGTGTCTTCATACACATGTATCTGTATGTTTGTGTGTATGCGTGTGTACATGTGCCTGTGGAGGCTAGAGGATATTTTTAGCCGTCTTGACTCAGGTGTCATCCACTTCATTTTTATTTTACTTAATTTTTGAGACTGGGTTTCTCACTAGCCTGGACCTTGCCAGTGAGCCTCAAGGTTCGTCCTGTCTCCACCTCTCCAGCGCTGGGATTACAAGCACAAAGCTCTGTGACCAGCCTATCCTTTAATATCTTTGGGGAATTGAACTAGGGTCCTCAGACCTGCATAGTTTCTCGGATACTTGTTCTGTCACTGTGATAAAACACCCTGTCCCAAGCGACACTGAAAGTGTACACACTTCAGAGGCCAGCCCATCACAGCAAGAAGTCAAGGTTACAGGAGCTTGAAGCAGCTGGCTGCAGGTGTATCCAGTGTCAAAGAGCAGAGAGCAATGGATGCGCTCAGCTCACATCCTCTTTTATTATTTTTTTTTATTGCATCCCACACCCCAAGCTTAGGGAATGGTGCTACCCACTTTTAAGATGGGTCTTCCCACCTCAAGCCAAGATCATCTTTCACAGCCGTGCTGAGAGACTTGTCTCCCTGACCATTCTAGGTTCTGACACTTTGACAACTAAAATTAATCTCCACACGTGGCAAGTATTTTATTGTCTGGACCATCTCTCCAGTCCTGTGCTCACTGTGTTTGAACGTGTAGGAAGGTCAGCGCCTATAGCTTCCACTGCACGAGATGTGCCTGGGCTAAAGCTTTCAGAAAAATAGCCTCCAGGCACCCACTGAACAAAAGTGCGGGGGCGTGTGCTACTGAGGCAGGGAAAGCCCTGGGACTGGAGGTGTGAACATATGGACTTCAAGTATGAATACAGATAACCCTAAGCCACTGCAGTCTTCAGCATGAAATACACGGAAGACTCAAGATCAGAAACAGTAGCCTCTGGACCACTGTCTGAGAGCTCAAGGGCTCTCACTTGTCAAGGGCAGAACCCGGAAGAGAGCTCACATCTGCCAGCCTCCCTGACTAAGCCTCAAGTCGGCCTCACTTTCTACCTGTCTCCTCTGAGTCCACATCTCTCAGTGCCCTGCCCATTGGCTATGAGATCTCTCCACCACCCCTGGAGAGAGGGTTTCTGATGTGATTACAGGCAACAGATGTTCAGGAATGGAAGGTTGTGAATGTATGGGAGAGCTCTAAGATCCAGCAAAAGAAACAGATTTCTGTAAGCAGCAATGCAGCAAAAGTGTTCAGAGAAACCAGTAAGAACCAGCCCGAGACCAGCAAGCTTGGCATTCAGCTGGCCACTGGCTTTAAGCAGCTGGTGGCCTTGGGGGAGGGGCCAATCTTCTCTACACCAGTTTTCGGCTACTGGAGCAGTGATTTTCAGCCTTCCTAATGCTGTGACACTAAGACAGTTCCTCATGCTGGGGTGACCCCTAATCACAAAATTATTTTGTTGCTGCTCTGTAACTATAATTTTGTAACTATTATGAATCATAATGTAAATATGTGATATGAGACCCCTGTAGGGCTCTTGACCCACAGGTTGAGAACCTCTCTACTAGAGGAAGCAGTTTCTTGAGTCCTCTCCAACTCTGGAGACTTACGACTCAGGAAGGCTGAGAGCCACATGGAAGGGGAAGCTCACCTCTTGACACCTCCAGGAGTATAGTTCTGAGATAAATTATTAGTCCGTTTCTTGTAACGATCACACAGTGGTAGATGCCCGAGTCACTTATCTTGAGCTCAGTCATGGTGACAGTGAAGTAGTTGTACAGAGAATACTGCTGGATGGAGAATCTTAGCTTCTCAGTACCTGTGTTGATACTCGACACGAAGTGGGGACAAAAGGATCCTATTTGCTTACACCAGATCTTCTCATTGTAGTGGTAGATGGGATCATACTGGCATGTCACAGAAAAAGTCTTGCCCTCCTGTGTTCTATATAACTCTGGCGGGTCCTGTGCCGAGGATCCTGGGAATACATGCTTCATGTCAGAAAGCCCCCATCCTCTGCAGCAGCAGGAGGAAATGGGGTCCCTTCTCAGGGAGAGACCCTCTGTGTGTCTATGCTCAGAACTTGCTTGCAGTCAGTGGCTGGCCACAGCCTCCCATGTACTCTGCCCTCCCAAGCACAGAGCCCCATTGTGCACACCTCCCACCCCCTGCCCTCTCCTCAACCTGGTTCCTTCCCTCTGTCCTTGTCCCCTGTCCTCACCTGAGGCCAGGAGCAGCAGCAGCACTGGGGAGAGCAGGTATGTGGGCTCCCAGGCCATCACTGAGTCCTCCTGAGCTGGGATGGGGAGCATGAAAGGAGGGGCGCTCTGAAGAGAGGAGAGCCTTCCTGGCAGGATTCAGGAGCCACCACAGCCAGTCCTGTTCGAGCTGCTGAGGAAGGCAGAGATCTCTGTGGATGAGAGGGAAGCTGGGCAAGGTCTGTGCGGTCCTGTGGATCCTCCAGCTACAGGCTTGGAGTCTAGGCCCTTGCTCTGAACTAGATAAAGCTCTCAGAGACTCTGAGCTCCTGCCTCACAAGGACCAGGGCTGAGGAGGTCTGAGAATGCCCAGGAGGAAGGCGAAGTAAGAGCATGCTCATTTCTCCTCCCCTGCCAGATCTCCCACTTCCTCTTTAGCTTAAAGTCTCTGTCTCCACCCAAGATGCACCCACGGAAGGTAGGTGACAGAGTCTGAGACCTTTTGGAGACCTGGTTAGAAATCTAAGCCCAGCTTGCCCTCCGGTCAGACCCTTCCTTCCAGCCCACCTGTCCCATGTGGAGCAGAGGCCATGAGAGGAAAGGAGATGGGCATTTATTCTCAGGAATGGAGGAGCAAGAAGACAGCAGGAGCCTGGTCAGGGTGGGGGATGGGAAAGCTGGACATGAAGGAAGACTTCATAATGGGGGAAGGAAAACAGGAGCCCCAGGCCCTATGTTACCCCACATACCCAGTTTTCCAACATGCCACACTCACTGCTAAGAATTTGATGTATTCATTAAACATTTTAAAAGTAGTTGTCACAGGACAGCGACATGCTTCAGCAGGTAAAAACACTTGCTATCCAGACTGAGAACCTGAGTTTGAGCCACATGACCCACAGGCTAAAAGGAGAGACCCAATTCCCAAAAGCCATGTGCTCGATTCCACACTGAAAAAACAAACTTAAAGTAAATAAATATACATGTCATTACATGAACTATGAAATATCAATAGCTATAGGCTGTTCACAGTTATCAAATAAGTAAGGAGAAAACCAGGCATGATGGTGCCTGACTATCACCCTAGAACTTAGGGGGCAGAAGCAGGAGGATGGAGAGGTCAAGTTTATGCTTGGCTACATAGCAAGTTCAACCAGGGCTACATGAGGCCCTGTCTCAAGTAAACAAATGAATAAAAATAAAAATTTAAAAACCTGGGGAACCTTTAAATGACAATGCAGTGCTCCAGGTCGAACGCAAGGGAGCAAGGGCTGATTCAGATGGGCACAGGACTTGTGAAAGGCTCTGGGGGAGAACGGGACAGAGGAGTGAGCTTGGTGCAGGCACTGAGGAAGCGCAGGTCATGCTGGGAGGAGGCCTGAGAGGTGGGAAAGCCTTTGATCAAGTTGGCAAAGTGATACCAAGCCTTTAGATACCAGTATCAATCAGCCAGTGGCAAGGCAGGGTGTTTAGGGGGATTTGGGGATTGGCAGTGTGACATTCTGAAGCTGAAGGGCTAGCTGAGGTGACTCCTCACCACTCCCAGCATGGGGCAGGAAGTCTGAGGATGCTGAGGGCAGACCTGCTGCATCCTTCCCAGTGAGCAGAGCAAGGCAAGCCTTCTGCAGCCACTGTGTGAACTCTATGGGAGAGTGCACAACTGTGGCCACAGGGTTACCTCACCTGCTCCTTGCACGCAAACAACCATCCCTGTGAGGGGTAGTCAGTCCCTGTAGCCTTTAGTTCAGGAGACTGTTGCCTCTCCAAGGCAGGCAGCATCCCTGGCCTGTCTGGTACCCTAGCTGGTTATGCCCCTCCCAGACCTAACTCTATATCCATTCTGGCTCTGATAGAGCTCAAGAAAGAAAGGCAAGAAGAGGAAGGAGACTGGGCTGGGGTTTGAGAAAAGAGAAGCCATGCAGGCTACAGGAGCTGAGGAAATAGGTTATTACAGCACTCCTGTTTCCAGTGTCCCTACTTTGGAGTCCCTCATGGGGATGGATTAAAGTGAACATCTCTCATGCATTGTTGGCTCACAGGACCCCACCCCTGTGTGCACACTCATGAGTGGGTGGGCATCACTTTCACAATCTCTTATGTAACTTCTCCTTCGCTGAAAACCTCCATGCACCCATCACTGGGGCCAGTCCCTGGCATCCTCTGTCCACATAGCTCCTATAGCAGGCAGCCTTGCCAAGGTCCAGATTTTGCAATGTCTGTACCCACATCTCTATAACCTCCTGCAGGCATTACCCACTTCCTGACTACAGCCCCTGCTCTGAGCTACATAGAGAAAAGTCCCCCATGAAGCCTGGCCATCCTGAGCTTGCAGCATCCCCAAGGTTCCTCTCTCTGAAGGACTCAAGCTTGTCCTGCCTCCTGGACCACAGCATCTGACCCTGTGTGAGGGTCTAATGTGTAAGCTACTGCTCTGTGCCTTCTCTTCCTCAGTCGCTGCCAGACTGAGGCCAGAGCTGGCTGACTTCCCTCCCCTGCCTGCCCTGCCTCTCTAGATGTTGAGCTGTGCTCATGCAACTGACATGCACATGCCCTCGCCCTAGAAGGTGGTGTCCAGGGCTTCTCTGCCTGTTCCTGTCCAGAAGGGGACACAGTATCAGAGAGGGACAGTGACTCATTGTAGTCACACTGACATGAAGGGCTACACTGGGGATTTGAACTCAGGCCTCGATCTCAGTATCATTGCATGTTAACTATTCACAAGGAGATTGCACTGAAGAGGCCACTGCAATGGTTTGAGTGAGAAGTTCCCCATCGTCTCAGGCCTCTGAACACTTGCTACCCAGCTGGGAGTGCTGTTGGGACAGTTTAGGAGGATGCCTTGCTGGAGGAAGTATGTCATACAGGGTGGGCTTTGAGAGCCTAAGTCCCTACCCTACCTTGTGTTCCCTCTCTCTCTGCTTCTTGCTTGTGGACCAAAATGTGAGCCTGCAGCTTCCTGCCCAACCCTGCTGCATGCTGCCATGCTTTTCTCTCAGTGGAGTCTCATCTCTTTAGGACGGTAAGCTCAAATACATTCTTCCTTTTCCAAGTTGCCTTGGTCAGGGTGTGGCCTGGACCAGAGGGCTTCTGTGCAGGTTCCTGAGAGGGTAGATCAGGAATGATACAAATAAAGAAGATAGGAAAACTGGGACCACGAGGCTTTGCAGACACTGATGGCTTATGCCAGACAAATTTATTAACAAGAACAGCAATTTTTATGTGGCTTGCTGAGGGGAAATGGGACAGAGTCAGCGGAAAGCTGTTGTACAATAGGATCAAGTCAGCAGGAAGCTAATCAAACAATGTTGTCTAAAATTTAGGATATCAAGTGTATCACAGACAGATTTCATAGTGTCATTGATACTAATAACCACAGCTCCTTATGGGGAGGAGTTGGGTCCAAAGATCATTTGACAAAAACTATAGCTTCTCCAAGGCCCTGGTCCCGGGCTACTACTGACTTTGCCAGGGGTATTACTGGTGTTAGATAAGGAACTACATTCCTTCTCCATACATTAGAACTGCAGGGAGAGCCTTGGATCAGCTGGCTCTCAACAATGGTGTGTTATCACAGCTGTTGATAATCCAGCCATCATCACAGAACCCCAGCATCCCTGTGGTGAGGACAGAAGCAGGAGGAGAGGAGATCAAGGAAGTTCATAGTTACCTTTAACTGTCGACTTGACACAGCCTAGAGTCTCCTGAGGAGAGTCTCAATTTAGGCATCAACCTGATCAACCTGACCTGGGACCTGTCTCTGAGGGATTGTCTCAGTTGTTAGTTGATATGGGAGGCTCCAGTCCACTGTGGGTGACACCATTCCCTGGCAAGTGGTCCTGAGATGTATGAGAAAGCTAGCTAAGCAAGCTAAGCCAGCAGACAGCATTTCTTTGTGGTCTCAGCTCCAGTCCCTGCTTGAGCTTTTTTCCTGACTTCCTTCAGTGATGGGCTGTAACCTGGAAGCATAAGCCAAATGAACCCTTTCCTCCATATGCTGCTCTTGGTCATAATGGCTGGTTTTTGTTGTTTTAAAAGATTTTTTAAAAAAATATGTGTATAACTGTGTACTTGCAATAGTTTATATGTGTATGTATGTGTACCTGTAATAGTTTATATGTGTATACGTATGTACCTGTAATAGTTTATATGTGTATACGTGTGTACCTGCAATGGTTTAGATGTGTATACGTGTGTACCTGTAATAGTTTATATGTGCACATGTCTGTACCTGTAATGGTTTATATGAGTATATGTGTGTACCTGTAATGGTTTATATGTGTACATGTGTGTACTTGTAATGGTTTAGATGCACCATGTGTATGCAGTGCCTGAGGAGGCCAGAAAGGGGCATCAGCTGCCCTGGAACTGGAGTTACAGGATGAGCTCCCAATGTGGGTGTTGGAAACTGAGCCTGGGTCCTGGCAGGAGCCGTGAGCATGTTAAGCATGAGCCATCTGTGCAGCCTCTGCTCAGAGAGTGTTAATCCCAGCAGCAGGAGGAACACTCCAACCCCACTCAGCTCCTAACGAGCAACAAGAAAGGAAAGAATTCCAGGGAAGCACAAGACGCTTGCTGGTCGCACAGTGTATTTCACCCATTGCATCCCCAACCAATCTTTAGAGGCAGGAATTATTATCCCCTTTCATAGGAGAGAAAATCGAGGCCCAGACAGGATTTGTGGCTTGGTCAGGGTCACACAGGGACAGTGGCATCACTGGTCCTTATGCCTGACCTCTCCATCATGAAACAAGGCTGTGGGGGACAATAAAGTGACAATGGAGGTTCAGGGCCAGTGTCAGGGTGGGACTGTAGAGGCAGTGGGACTGTAGAGGCAGTGTGAGTTAATCCTCTCTAGTTATCCACTAGGGTGGTGACTCTATACAGATGCTCTCTAGCCAGAGGGGTGTGTGTATGTGTGTGTGTCCGTCCGTCCTTCCAGAACTTGTTTTGTCAGTTGTTCAGTCTGATCTTCCCTCTTGCGCTCTTGTCTGGAAGCAGAGAGGAGATGCCTTCTCCCCTTCTGTCCCCTGGCTTTACAACTCTGGCTCTTCCTCTTGCCTCAAAGCCATCCTGTTTTGCACACCAAAGCCCTAGCTGTGTCACCTACATGACTGTGATGTTTGCTGAGTCGGGATGTCCCTGACTCAGGGCTGAGAGTGTAGATGCTGCACTTGGCCCAGGGACCTTTCCATGCTCCGTGTACTAGTGAGCATCCCTACTAGGGAGGCAGTTCAGCCCACAGCCCACAGCCCACAGCCCTGCTCTACTCTGGACCAATGCTCTAGATAGTAGAGGGCAAGTCTGAGCTGTCTGGATTCTCTTCTTCTCCTTCTCCTTCTCCTTCTCCTTCTCCTTCTCCTTCTCCTTCTCCTCCTCCTCCTCCTCCTCCTCCTCCTTCTCCTACTCCTCCTCCCCCTCCTCCTCCTCCCTTCCTCCTCTTCCCAATCTTCCTCTTTGGCTTCCTGTCCCCCTCTCTCTTCCCCCTCCCCCACCCCCACTCCATGTGTGTATATGTGTGTCTGTGTGTCCAGGCGTCTTTCCATCTTTCTGTCCTAGAATCTGATTTGTCATTCTCCCGCCCTGCTCCTCTCTCTCCTGCTGCCTTAAGCAGGGAAGCCCCGTTTGCTCTTTTCTCAGAAGTGGCCGTGCTTTGGTCTATGGCTGACCCCATTGTCTGGAGGAGGGTGTCCTCTATGAAGCACCCCATGGTTGAGTCTCTGCGCTCAGTCTCCTCCATGAGTTCATCGTTGTAGCATGGGAGCCATGGGAACAGGAAATCGAGTAGGGGAAACCCAGGTTCGGCCTTTGCACTTCTCTTGGGAGAGAACAGCTCTATAGCTGAAGGCTGTCGCCAGCCTGAAGGGGTTGCCAGGCAGGAAACAAGTGGAAACATATGTGACCTTTAGGATCCCAGGACAGAAGGGACCAGCAGCCACCGTCAGAGAATATCAGAAGACATGTGGCCTTTGTCAGCTCTGGGACCTCCTGTTACCAACTCCTCTGTGGCCCAGGTCTTAGTCACTGCTCCTTCTCATCCAGAACAGAACCCTAGAAACCCTGGCTGCCTCGGGGGTCTCCTGAGACCTGACTCTTGTCTTCAAACATATAGAGGTGTTTGAAGGGAACAGAGGGGAAGCCGAGGACACAGTGACCCTGGGTAAAGGGAAGGCAGCTCTACTGTCCTCCTGCCCCAAGGCCACTGCCTGATCTTTGGTCCTCTTCTGGCCTTCTGAGCCCATTGGAAATGGCTTCCCAGCTCACTGAGTTATCTTAGACCAAGCAGGTTTCCACAGTGTCTCTGGTCCTTCAGGAAGGTGTATCCAAGGTTTAGCATAGTTGCTGCCCAAGTTGTATCCTACAACACATAGGGAGATACAATGAAGGGTCGTGCCTGGTAGCTACCCCAATAAGCCTGGGTCACTCTGCCCCTCTCTGGACTCTGCTTGATTCCTTCATCCCCTTAAGAGACATGTAGGGCCATCTGTGCCTGGCCACAGTGCTCAGATACCCAGATCTTGGCCCTGGGAGACCAGGGGTGGACATACTCACTTCCCATGTGTCTCTTCTTCCAGAACCCATAGGCCACAACCAACACCACAGGTGCTGGAAGAAATGTCAACACCACCACCATCGCAGGAATGTAAGTCTCCTGGGACCTGAGGAGGAAGGACAGAAGGGAAGAGTTAGCCCCAGGTTCTCCACCGTGGCCACAGCTTTCTTTGGCAGCGTGAAGCACAGACCAGGCATGCAGCCTCACAGTACACCCCTCCAGGTAGATGGCCCCTTTCTCTCCCTCTCTCCCTCTGTCTTATTGTCTGTCTATCTCTCTCCCTGTCTCTCTCTCTCTTTATCTTTCTGTGTGTCTCCCTCCATCTTTCTCCCTCTCTTTCCCTGTCTCTCTGTGTCTGTCTGTCTCTCTGAGGACCAGATATGGGAAGAGAAAGGAGACATCAGAGTCCCAGGAAGTACATCACCAGGCATCTCCACTTGATACCTCCCCTCCATTCATCAGTGAAGACAAGGACACTACAAAAAAGCCCCCTAGGGATTGAAGAGATGAAGATTTTTTTGCCTCTACAGTGACTGAGGAGTCCTCTCGCCCACTTTGTCTTCCGTAGCAGAAGCACCCCCTTATGTATCACTAGGGCCTGCACCCTCTGTCATGGAGCCCTTTATGCTACCCCCTAATGACTGAGAACAGGAGTTGGCCTGTCATTGTCCCTTGATCTTGAGTGAGCATCTGACAAGCTGCCTGGGGGATGATGTTCTTGTGTGCACAGCAGAGGATGCCTCAAGCACGGTTCGCCAGCCCCCTTCCATTCTGTGTCCCCTTGGCCAGGCCCTCCCTTCTCTGCATCCATCGCCCTGACCCTCGTCCCCGTTGCTTTCCATCATGACCCTTCCAATCTCCCATAATCCCATTCAGCAACGGGCCACACTGAGTCCCTGGGAGGAGCAACAGAGACAGTTAGAAGTAAGAGTGACTTCTTTGGGTCTGTTGGGCTCTGAGTGCTGTGCTGGGGCCACGCCTGACAAAATATCACATAACCTGTTGGGAGTTAACTGGTGGCACGTCCCTGTGGTGGACAAGCTGCTACTCTGGTGTCTGGACATGGTGGAGGTGGTCACTGGATCAGCAGAGAAGGATCTTGCATTGCTAGGAGACAGGGTTGTCTGCTGGGACTCTGTGTTCCTCTCAGGCTCTGTAACGGTGCCACTGGTATCGGTGAAACTGTAGCGTGTCACGGGGGTTGGTGCGGTGGTCCCTGAAGCCAAGGTGAGGAGTCCAGATGTGAGCACGGTCACTTCAGATGTGAACCCAGTCACGTCAGATGTGAAAGGATCGTGAGGGTCTGAAATACGGACTTGGCCGGTCGTGTCAAATCCATCCATGGGAGTGTTGGTAAGATGTGGGGGGGGAACGTTTCTCTCAGTAGTGAGGGCTGAGGGACCAGAGAGGAAGAAATATTAGATTAAGCCAGAGGTTTGCGTGCGAGGAACAGGATCCCTAGCCCCCTCAGATGTTGGGACATTGGCAAGAGCCTGCCTCTCTGTGACTCTGGGCTTGGCTCCTGGTTGTCGGGCTTGTACTCTTTCTCGAGAGTGACATAAAGGAGGGGACATGAAAGGGAGGGAGACTGTGGAACAATCTCATTAGCATCCCCTACCAGGCTGCTCCCAGACCACAGTTCCATCTTCCTTCCTAGCCCCCTGTCCTTTCCCAGGCTATTCTCAATCACAAGCCTCAGAGAGATCCCCTTCTCATATGTAATATGTAATATGTAACATGTAATATGTAACATGTAACATGTAACATGTAACCTGTACTATGTGTGTTCGTGTGTGTGTGCATGTGCCTCAGTACACGTGTGGAGGTTAGAGGACAGCTTGCAGGATGTCAGCTCTGTTGTCCCATCATATGGGTCTTGGGCTTGATGGCAGGTGCTCCGACCTACTGAGCCATCTCACGGTCCTTTTTTGAGTTTAAGAGATGTTTCTACAATATGATGTATAAAGGGAGCTACCCCATAATTGTCAGACGGGAACTAGAACTGGGGACAGAGAGGGGCCAAGAGACCCAAATTCCGGAGGAAACTGCAAAGAGTCAAACACCTTCCTAGGGGTGCACTAAGACACACAGGAACAGATCCTGCCCCTTCGGGGTCTCATCCCAACCCTTTACTGCCAGAAGCAGCCGGGAGTCTGAACAGCACGCAGGAGCTGCAATCAGGAGCAAGACAGAGAAAGGCTTCCAACTCCTCTACTGGGCACAGACAAGACACATGCCTGAAGCTATCAGACACTCTGCAGGGAGGCCCGAGCCCTTGCTCTGAACAAGAGAAGCCTGAACACCAATTAGGTGAGGCAAGAGATGGAGGAAGAGGCCAATTTATGACTAAGACACTCGTGGCAAGGACACCAGAGGAACCCTCCAAAGGGGCATTTTGGGAGACACGAGTTTAGACATTCACATCATAGATTTTCAAAACATTGGTAAGAAAGGACTCAGCCAGCAGAGGGGATTCCCACACCCTCTAGCTAAGTCACACCACTAATGATCTTCCCTCGTTCCTGCTTGGCACAGCAGTGTGGGAGAGGGAGAGTCAAGAAAGTGATCAAGAGGAAACCATCCTCACCTCCAAAGAGGAAGGGGCTGGTCTGCTTCCCCATGCGGTTGCCCTGGGCTACAAGGCCTGGTCGTTGTGGGTGGAGAACATACTGCTGAGGCTTACATGTTTCTCCCCATTTTTGTTTATTTATTTGGGGGTGGGCACCCACACTTTCCTGGCTTGAGTGTGAGGATCAAAGGAGAATTTTCCAGTCCCGGGGATCGAACTCGGATCACCAGGCTTGGCCTCAGTTGTCCTTTCCCACTGACCCATCTCCCCACTGGCAAGGGGATTTGTTTTTTCCTTCTTGCAACTGAAAACATGTGCCGAGTCAAAACGTCCCCAAGATGATCCCTAAGAAGCAGAAAATGAAGTCCCGAGAGGAGGTTTCAGCCAGTGCTGTGTTTACCATGGAAGCACGAATCCCCAGAGCCCAACATGGTGGCACATGCTTACAGTCCCCATGCTGGGAAGACAGAGACAGGGGAATCCCTGAGGCTCACTGGCCAGGCAGCCTAGCCTACTTGGCAAGATCCAGGCTAGTGACAGACTCGGTCTCAAAGAAAATAAGTACATAAAAGAATGGGTGGCACCTGGGTATGACACCTGAGTTTGTTCTTAGACCTCCATATACAGATGTGCACACATCTGCACATCGCATGTACACGTACATACCCGGATTGACACATACACACAAACATGCGCACAAAAATAATAATAAGAGAAATGACGGGAGAAATGATGATAAAAAGTAAGTCCATTTCATGATGGCATCGCACCCCCACATGAGGACCCGGAGTCAGGTTCACCTGCTTCTTGGGTTGACATCAAACTAGAGAGCAAAGAAATGAGACTCTGCCCCACAACTGAAAGAGAAAGCTCTTGCTGGCTCAGACCAGGGAAGATGGAGATGCACTCAGGTGAGAGGAGCAGGCAAGGGCTGGTGGCTTTCCCCAGACACTTGACGGCCCCTCACCCTTTCCTGTCTTATAAATGTGGGGACCCCCACATCTCCATTCCAACTCTTCTCCCTAAGTTTTGTTCACAAGAGAGATTGTTCTATCCGTTGATTAGTGATGAGCAGGTTTACTGGAGCATGCTGAGAGAGACCTCCTTGTCATTTAGCCACCATCCCTAGCCCTAAGCAGTGACATTTGAATGCCCCTGACTGTCTTTATAGAGACATTTTCAAGTGTACACCCCAAATCTGCCCCGTCACTAACACTTGAATTGCCTGGGTCACCTCTCCTCCTGGATCCTAGGAGGTGCCTTCCTATGACCAAACGGCTCGTGATTCCCCTCCTAAGGAGCTTGCTTTATGGGTTCCCCTATTCGATAAATGCTACCATCTCCTAGCAACTGATGAGTCAGTATTCTCTTTCTATCTCCCACTTGAGCAAATCCTGCACTCACTCCAAAATATGCAAAAAGCCTGAAAAAGAATAGAATTGAGTCCATCTACTACACACATGCATGCACACACACACACACACACACACACACACACACACACACACACATGCTGCCCAAGTCCCACCTGTCCAAGCCACTGCTGTTTCCAGCCAGGCATCTACCTAGGTCTCATTGCCTCTTCTCACTCCCACCTTCCATAAGCAGTGATTGTTGCCTTGCAAAGAAGGGGCTGAAGACATGGCTCAGTCAATAGTAAAGTGCTTGCCTTAAAACCATGAAGGCCTGGGCACATTGGTGTGTGCTTTTAACCTGGGTGTCGGTGAGCCAGCCTAGCCTACTTGGCATTCTCCAGGCCAGTGACAGACCCTGTCTCAAAAAAACAGTGTGGGCAGCGCTAAGGAATGCTATCTGAGTTTGGCCTCACACCTAAATATGCATGTACATACAGAGGCAGAGGCAGGACAGATGAACAGACACACACACACACACACACAAACACAAACACACATATGGAACAGGGGGAAGGGGAGAGAGGGGAGGCAGGCAAAGAAAGATATAAAACAATTTTTTTCTTCCTGTTGCAGTTAGAATTAGACCCAGCTCCATATCATGGAATTCAGGACAACTCAACTCTTTTTGCTTAAAGCCTAAATAAAAACAACACATTGGTCTGGTGTGGTCGGGCACACCTTTAGCCCCAGCACTTGGGAGGCAGAGGAAGGTGGATCTCTGTGAGTTCAAAATCAGCCTGGTCTACAGAGTGAGTGAATTCTAGAACAGCCAGACTATATAGCGAGACCCTGTCCAAAAACCAACCAACCAACCAACCAATGCAGCCAATTACTCTAAAACTTACTGTCGTCCTTCCTTGTCTCCTTCCAAGCCCCAGTCTGAGTGGACCAGTAACACCAGTTCTCCTTGTGCAGGTCCTGTTGTGTCTCACCTCAGGGCCCTTGCACATAAGGCTCTCCCAGCAATCGCTGGTCCGAGCCTATGTGGGAGAGCTGTCACTGGGACTCTGCTGAATGCTCACTGGTCCTCTGATGCTCAGTGCAGCAGTCGCATCCCTGACTCTGAGTAATTCTGCAGCTCATCATTGTTTTCTAAGGACATCTATTGTGCTGTACAAGGATTTGTCTGGATTGATGTGTTTCTGTCTGGCATCTCCCACAGGGCAGGGCTGAGCCTGTATATAACAGTGCCCAGCACACCCTCCAAGCTCGGTGAGTATATGACATTCAGAAAACTGTATAAAGTGAAGTAGAGTCCGAGTCCCAGTCTCGCTCTGCCCAAGGGCAAGCTCAGAGCCACACAGAGCTTGCCCAAACCCATTTTCTTTGTCTGTGAAACTGTGACAGGAGATTGTACACAGCAAAGAACCATTGTCACACGATGCCGCCCATCCAGGCTCTGCACAGGTCTGCTCACCTGGATACACTTCCAGCTGGAAGCCCACCAAGGGGTAGAAATGCCCAGCCGTGTTACGCATACACCAGTATCGTCCGGAGTCCTGGACTCTGAGGTCTTCCATGGTGATGCGGACTACCTTGACCTTGGCATCATCCCGTAGCGAGTAGCTGGGACCCTTCGCCCAGCTCCTGGTGAAGTTGTGGTCGCACTTCTTCCTCTTGACTTTGCACCAAGACTTAGTCTCAACGAAGTTCCGGCGGTTCTTGTAGGAGCACTGCACAGACAGGGTCTCCCCTTCACGCCGCCATACTTTTCTGTACAGGTTCTCATTGGAGGGACCTGGGGAGATAGGACTTTCTGACCAAGGTTGGCTGAGAAAGAAGACATCTTGAAACTGGAAGCTGGGGGCCAAAGGAGAGAGGGATGCTGCTCTGACTTCCCTGGAGCTCAGTGTGAGGCAAGAGCATAGCCAGACCCTCAGAGAATCTGACACAGAGAAATGCAGCACCTCTAACCCCCAGAAGGATTGTCACAAGTCTGATGGAAGAGGCCCCCAGTTCAATGAGGGACACACCCCTAACACAAGAGCTCCACCAGACATAGTCTTGTTTCTCTGGATGTTTTCCGGTCTTTGTGGATGCTCAGGATTTCAAGACCGATCCAGACCCTGCCTTCAGGGAGACAGAGGCAGACACAAACACCTCATCAAACTCTGGAATTAGAGAGCACAAGCTACAGAGGCCAGGAGAAGGTCCCAGTATCCGGAAAAATGATGAAGAATTATTTCTCCCAATAGTAGTCTTCCCTCCTCTTTCTCTCCTGCCTGGACACTCTCTTCTTTTTGTCTTGTTTGGGGTGGTGGGGAACACCATGTCTCGTATCTCGAGCACGGTAGGCAAGCACTCTAACCACTGAGCCACACCCCTACCCCTACTGGATACCTTTTAAATAGCACTCTCCATGGTCCTTAATTTTTAAATACCCTATCATTAACACACAGATTAAGCACGCCGCACACACTTAAACCCTACGGATGAGCCAGCCAACAGATACAGTATTCACTGTTCATCCAACTTTTTGTCATCGGGATTTGACTTTGACATCTGTAGATGTATCAGGCAAGTCATGGCTGTGCCAGGATGCTTGGGGCCTGCGGACCACAGGCTGGCCGTGGATGGTAGAGTCTCTATACCTAGGAGTGAGATGTAGCCCAAGCCTGTAACAGCATGAAGGAGAGTGAGATAGGGGGATCTTGAGTTTAAGACTAACCTGGGATACCTAGTGAGTTCAGGCTAGCCTGGAAACAAAACCCCATCTCTAATCTGCACCAGGGATGGGCTGGGGGCGGGGAAGGGAAAGGGGGCAGGGATGGACTGGAGTGCACACACACGTGTGTGTGTGTGTGTGTGTGTGTGTGTGTGTGTGTGTGTATGTGTGTGTGTGTGTGTGTATAACACAGAGAGAGAGGGGGGAGGAGGGGAGGGGAGGGGAGGGGAGGGGAGGGAATGAATATGAATGAATACATGAATGTGTTCTGTGTCCTTCATAATCCAGTCTGTTGAAGAAAGCAGAGCAGGATGATTCAAGAGACGGAGGGAGGGAGAGGGTTCAGTCAAAACCCAGAAGCCACCTGCCCTTCTTTCCAACAGCTTGTAGCTGAAGTTCTAAGGTCTCTTCTTCCCTTGTCAAGAAAACAGAACAGAACAGGCCTCGGATTCACCTCTGCTCAGCCCAGGGTTTCGAGAACCTTCTCCCTGCAGAGTGGCAGAGACCTAGAAGAAGCCTTTTGGGGTCCCGGGTTCACATTTGTGCCCTCATTTTCTGTCAATTGGTGAAGGGAGGGTTTGCCAGCCCTTACTCTAGCCAGAACAGAACAGGAAGTGGTAAGCGGTTGCCTTGGCAGTCAGGAAGGTCGAAACCAGTGAACCCCTTGCAGAGTAGCCTCTGGTTGGGAAGGAAGGGCCTTTGGGGATTGGTTCCCTTCCAGTCAGAGTTGAGGGACCGGATGTGGCATCAGCATTCCGAGAAAAACGAAATTTAAAGTGTGCAGACTTGATACTCATACTGAACCCATACTGGCACCAGTCAGACAAAAGCCAAACAGAGGTCATTTCTGTGAGAAAATGAAATGTGCATTCTTCCTAACAAGGAAACCCACTAGATGAAGGCCGATATAGAGGATACAACTACATCTTAGGCTGTCTAAGCTCCACCTGAGGCCAGATATTAGCAGGGGACATTCTCACTGGTCTCTGGTAAAGACCTGCCCAGTCAGCCCAACTTCCTCCCCCAACCCACAAAACATTAAGATAGTGGAGCAAGAAAAAGCAGTGTGGGGTAGACAGGGGGGAAGTCT
>CACVCL010031779.1:0-26125 GCA_902729485.2 Mus minutoides | reverse complement strand
CCATCAGTGGGAAGAGAGGCCCCTTGGTTATGCAGACTTTATTTGCCCCAATACAGGGGAACACCGGGGCCAGGGGGTGGGAGCGGGTGGGTAGGGTAGCAGGGCCGGGAGGGGGGAGGATATAGGGAACTTTCTGGATAACACTTGAAATGTAAATGAAGAAAATATCTAATAAAAGTTGAAAAAAAAAAAAAAATCTTTTTAAAAAGATATTCATAAGTATGTACTTAAAAGAGACAGCATATTAAGAATAAATAAGCAACTTGTTCAAATGGAGCCCACAAAAGTCAGAGGAAATAGCAACAGGCAGTTCCCAAGAGGGCTGACTTGATGGGACAAGAGACAAACTAGAGACACTTCCTTACACTCCAGACTAACAAAGGTTGAACAATATCTAACAATATCACTTACTGCAGAAGGACGTACCGACTGTATTCATATGGTATCAGTCTTTGTCCTACACCTTGTTTGAGGCAGGGTGCAAGTCAGGTGTGGTGGCACATCCCTGTAATTCCAGCATTCCAACAGTGACGTGGCAAGATGGGGTACAGAGATAGGAGAACCCCTCAGAAGCTCATGGGCCAGCTAGCCTAAAGTATTCAGCATGGGAGCAAGAGAAATCCTGCCTCAAACAAGGTGTAGGGCAAAGACTGACACCTGAGGCTGTCCTCAGACCTCCATACCACACACACACACACACACACACACACACACACACACACACACACACACACAATTGATTTAAAAAAAAAAAAACAACAACCCTCAGACTCCAGGTCTTACATTCAGAGAATAAACAGAAGGAGAACATGAAGGAGAACTACCCCAAGAGCCTACGATGTACCACTTCGCAAAAGCCCTTTCTCATCTATACACAAGGAATAACGGAGCATTGATTCTAACACCGTAAGAGACCAGAATGCTGAGGACAGGGAAAATCTCCCAGCTGACCACTTTTCTTGATCACAAAAACTAGAGCGGCAGGCAAGCATTTGAAGTGCCCACAGGGCAGCTGTGTGATTGTCCTGGCCACTGGCTCGGACGGACGTCAGTACCTTAATCAGCTCCTTTTCTTCCTGGAGCGCCTCATGAAGCTCAGGAAGGGGATCTTCGCTTTGTGCCTTCAGAGCCTGCAGCTTCTCTTTCAGCTTCTTGATTTTCTTTTTACACTGGTCCCAGGTCTATTTGGAAACAGCAGTAAAACTCGTGAGTGCATGGCTCTCTAGACCAAACTACAGACTAGACCAGCTCATTGAATGCATATATGCTTTCTTTTAAGCGTGTTTGGATAAGCCACACAGAAGGCAGTTCCTTATCTCATACAGACTGACCTGAAGGGGCACATGGGACATCAATACACGTCAATCACTGGTACGGATTGGGGTGGGGGTGATTCTCCTCAGTCTCTGTCTCCATCTCTATATTCTATGTCAGTTTTGTGTATATCTACATCTGAAGGGCTACCATGAAGACTGGCTTTCAGCATCTGCACCTTAAGTGTGTCCCAATGGCAGAGTCAGGCAAAGCGCATTGCCGTTCCCCTGCTCGGTAATCTTTTCTGTGACGCTCTTTGGTTTTCCCCAATGCCTGGTTCCCTTCACACTGTAAGCGCCTCCCTCCACCTGCAAAGAGTTTCTAAGCTTTCACTAAGTCACTGCAGTTGTAAAACCTTAAGACGGCAGAGTACAGGGCCAACACATTTTAAAATGTGAATGTCAGGGCTTGGAGAATATCCGTTGGCTCACAGATGGAAAGTTAAAGACCTAGGCAAGAGACAAGCATCTCTCTTCCTTATGTAACCGAGTCAATAGGTGCCTGCATTTTCATGTTTGTGGTGTTCAGATCTGATTCACTCTGAACATCTAGGGGAGGCTCTTTACAATGAAGGCCACCACTCCTTCCCTCTGAGATCCCTGATGAAAGAGACAGTTCTTACTTGTCCAAACTGTTTCATTCATGGTGTATTTGAATGCATACCTCTTACTCAGGGTTAATCAGGGATCTAACTACCTTTTGCAGGAAGGGATGCCCAGGAAGGGAAGCTCATTGGCTAAACACTCAGGGCCTATCTAGATACATTATCACATGGAGAACTCTAGGTTTTTATGCTACGATGACCGGTTGTTATGGTCCTTTTAGTGGGGTGTTGTGGTCATGTGTTCCAGGACAGGTAGTCTGGCTGGGAGCTGATTCTAATGCCTACTGTTCTCAATTATGAGATGTACTGAGGTTTTTGAATCTGCTTCTACCTTGTCAGCTCTGTCTGGTGTCATGGTTCCACCTCCCCCACAATACTCTGTCCATAGCACAGTGCTCTGACCAACTCACACAGATTTACTCTTGGTTTAGAAAACTTTCCCTGAGTGGTTTGGGTCTCTGCTTTTGGTGCACACAACAGATTAGCTGGCTGATCATCTCTCCCAGGCTAAGCAGTGGCACCCACTTACCTTTGCAGCGTTCTGAAGCCGGCTGATCATCTCTCCCAGGCTAAGCTCCGTGTCCTTCCAGCTGTCCTGAAGCCTGCTGGTTTGTCTGTCTACGAATTCTCTTGTTTCTGGGTTGGGTGTGTCCCGCAACTTCTCCCCAGCTTCCAAGGCCAGTTTGTATGTTGTTCGCCACCTCTGAAGATGGATCTCTTTGCTCTAAAAAGGGAAAAAAGGGTTTGGCTCTGATTTGATGAAAGTGTGATTGTGGATTTCTCCCAGACCTTCCCTTAAGTGCTAACTTCTACATAATTAGACAAATCTATACAGAATGTGTATGTGTACTCATGCACACACACACACACACGCACACACACACACACACACACACACACACACACACACACACACATTCATATGGAAAGGCAATGTTTAATGCTGACGAGGTCCATACTTCCAGATGAGGTGGTCATAGGATAACTCCCAAGGATCAGTAATAGATAAGACTATTAGGAGACTAGGAGCTTGAGGTACTTGATGGCTCAGTGGTTAAGACCACTGACTACTCTTCCAGCAGACCTGAGTTCAATTCCCAGCACTCTCATGACAACTGTCTGTAATTCTAGTACCAGGGAATAGGACACTTTTCTGGCCTCTGGGGGCAGCACACAGTGTACATATATACATACATACATACATACATACATACATACATACTACACACATGTATCTGTGTATGTATGTATATATACAAATAGCATATATAGTATATATTTATATATTGCATTTGTATGTTTACATATAAACTATATATTACATGTGATATATTTATATATCTACATATTATATATTTATATGTTCATAAAATAAAAATGTACAAGGTAATAGGGATCTCAGAGCATTAAGAAAACAACTAGAGGGCTGGCGAGATGGCTCAGTGGTTAAGAGCACCGACTGCTCTTCCAAAGGTCCAGAGTTCAAATCCCAGCAACCACATGGTGGCTTTCAACCATCCGTAACGAAATCTGATGCCCTCTTCTGGAGTGTACTTACATATAATAAATAAATAAATCTTAAAAAAAAAAAAAAGAAAACAACTAGAGTCTCTGAACTGAAAAAATTACATAGGTTATTATCAGAGTAACTCTTCTGAGTAGAGAGCATATGATAGCAAAAAAAAAAATTATAACAAAAAAGAGAACAAATAAAAAGGTAATACCCTCCAAAGCATACAAACTCATGACACATGTTGATCAATACATGAAGGAACAAAGAAAACATCTGATCTGAGTATGACACTGAAGGCTTAAGGCAGACTGAAACAAGCTTTCTCCAACACAGAAATGAGGAGGACTCTTAACTGACTCACGTTTCCAAAAGGAATGGTGTGCCACTCAACACAGCTCCTCTCACAGGAGGCCCCGCCTCCTTTGCTCTTCCCTGGCTTGGTCCTTGGTACATGATTTAGCAAGATGCTCTGGATAAAACCCTAGCATCTTCTCCGACTTTTTTTTTTTTTTCCCTTTATGTGTAACATCCAAACCACGTCCCAAATCTTTGCAGGGTTGGTTCATTTCTTACTCACCTTCAGTCAGGTCCCACTTGAAATGCCATCAACCCAGAGACCACCCAAATCTAAAGTAGCTACTAGCTCCTCTGCTAATTATATATACAAAGTGATTACAATCTGGTATTTTCTTTAATTGATTAAATTAAGTTAATTATTCCTTTAGTTAATATCCTAGATGTGTTGATAAGAGTAGAGTCTAGTCCTTACACTGTGGTGAGCACAGACACTAGGACAGAGAGGGTGCTCAGTCAATACTGGGTGGCTGGGTAAGTGAGAGAGGCCAGCCTAGCATTCCAGGCAGTGATACGGCAACTGCCTGCATCTCTAGTGGACAGCGACCCCTCTAATAAAGAGGGAACACATTCAATAACTTGCTCTGATCCTCTGCTCATTAAACAACTTTTCATTTTTCATATGTTGATTTACCTATAGAACGCATGTCGGGGTGGGGTGTATCTGCTACACAGTGCTTCACTGTAGGTCAGAAGAAAACTTGTGGGAGCTAGTTCTTTTCTTCTATCATGTGAGTCCCAGGGACTGAACTCAGGTCTTCAGGTTTGGCAGCAATCGCCTTTACTCTCCGAGCCCTCTTGCCAGTCCCTAAACCCTTCTGATGCGCATTTGGTTGTCTGAATTTGCTCTTGAAGAACAAGCAGCCCTCCCATCTGTTACTACATCTGTGGATACCTTATACATCAGCCAGTGCCCTCAGAGTTTGAATGGTGTGATCCCATCACAACAGTCCTCTCCTGTTCTACCCACCCACTGGCATAGCATGCTTCTTTCAAACCCTAGAGAGAGCATCTCTATTTCTCAGTAAGATAGAGCTTCACATTGCACAAGGCTAGCGACCAGGCTGTGAGTGGTCATACCTCGCTGGGCTCCCAGTTGCAGAGAACACACTCGGGTCATGACAGAAAACATTAAATCTCAGGGGGCTGGGGAGATGTCTCAGAGACTGAGAGTATACTCTGCTCTTTCAGAAGACCAGAATTCAGTTCCTAGCACCCGCATATGAGGTGGCTCACCACCACCCCAGCTCCAGGGAGAATCCAACACCTCTGGCCATTTTGGGGTACCTGCACTCACATGCACATGTCCATACATATAATTAAAAATAATAAAACTAAATTTAAGTAAAAAGTCAGTCGAGGAAACATCTTGCAATAAAGCTCCCTCACCCTGTGAGCCTCTCAGGGACAATCCGTGTACACATACCTTCAGCTCATGGACCAGGCGCCTGGTTTGGCAGAGGCTGTAACAGTCCTGTTCCTTCACTGCAGACAGTAGTTGGCCGGTGTCAGTGAGGAACTGCAGCAAGTCCTCCACAGAGGTGGTAAAGAACCGCCACTGTGTCACCAGCCTGCCGATGTCACACTTCCTCTGCCGAACACCCCGGGCGGCCCTCTGCCATTGGTCTGACAGCTTGGAGAATTCCGAGACAAATTCTGGTCTAGGGGAAAACCATGGCGAGAGATTCCTAACGCAAACATGCAGAAAAAGGCACTTGGCCAGGGCTAACGATGTCTGCATGCACAGCCTACACCAAACAAACAACTTCATGAAACCTGAGCCTGAAACAGTGAGGGGCACAGAGCTGGGGGGTGCATGGTTTAGGAGGTATGCACACACAACCTGGCGTTGGGCCAACATTCCCAGGGAGCACGCCTGGGAAGCATTCCTTTAAAAGAGCTGAGCTGTCTTAACATACGTGATGCCAGGTCTTCCTGGAAATCTAGAAACTGGGATCAATGGGGAAAAAAAAACAACAAAAAACCATACGTGGGCAGGTGCTCTGTAGTGTTACAAATTATTGGGCCGAGCATCTTATATAACTGGCACAACCAAGAGTAAGCTTTATTGTAGTTCTGTAAAGAACTACAATAAAGGAGAAATAGGAGAAATAGGGCCTTTAATTGGGTAAGTCATATTTATCTTAACAAACAATCAAAATAGCTTATTATCCTGCGGTGGACCTGCACGTATCATTTGAGGACTATGAAGACACAGCCTTCATATTTCTCAGTTATGGACTGGGGGACAGGGAGAGGGGAAATGGTACCAACTAGGACACTCAGAAACGTTTGAACAACTGGACCACCTCTGGATTCTGGCCATGTCAACGAGCTACATGAGTGATTCAGTTGGCTAGCCTGCCTGATGCTGCCCACGGACCCCACTGGGGATGCCCAGGGAGACATTTCTCCACCTTGTGACTATGACACTGCTCCATGTGTGGGATAAGAGTACCTTACATCATATTTCAAATAACAAAACCTCATGCAGGAGAAAGCGGAGAGAAAAAGATAATACAGAAGAATCACTCAAAACTTATTTAAGACACTTAGGGTGGGGGTGGCTCTTTTGAGAATCCTCTGTGCTGTCAACTTCATCCACTTACAAATGGGAAAGGCATCATTAGCATATTTATGGCCATGAGGAACGACCCTGTCCTAAGGTAGAAGCAGAAGGCTGGCCGCCCTGTGAGACTTCGGGGGCACGGATGTGGTCAAGGTTTACACATGGCAGTTAGAAGGAACAGATCCTAGTATGCACCCTAAGGTTCACAACAACCTATGATCACTCTTAGGAAGAGGTCAAAGGCTCCACACAAAGGCATAGATAAGAGACAATTACCCTGAGTGGTTAGAATTCATTTTACCAACCACACCCCGTGAACACGCACAGAGGCTCTCGCGCATCAGAAGGCTTGTCCCAGCAAGTGCTCACTCTAGAGCCCCTCTCGGCTTACCTCCTCTCTATTTCTGCTGTGTCCAGGAGTTGTAAGGACTGGGCCACAAAAGCATCAGCGACTGTCTGGTTTATAGAGACTTCAGCTTCTAATATCTGTTTATGAACCAAAATACGAATTATCAGCTGATAGATTTCGCTGTCAGGAATCGGGAACTGACGATCCTAGTAAGGAAGGCTCTCAGAGGGTCTGTGAAATGATTAGTTCCCAAGTTATCGGAAGCCAACTGCAAACACATCCGACCATCATATTAGTACCATCTAGGAACATAATAGTAGGAAAACAACAGACCTAGCAACAGTAGCTATTCCTAAATACCTGTGACCACTGATGACAGTGGAAGACAGGCGCTCCTTGTGTTCCATATGAATGTCTCTTTTCCCTGTGCCCTGCCTCGGGGGGACGTGGCTGAGGAGCGGCAGAGCACTGGGTTACCTCATAGGTTTTCTGTTGCTCCAGGAGAGCGGGGAGGCTGTGGGTAACCTCCACTGACAGTGATTCTTGGATCTTCTCCAGAACTTGGATCCATCTTTCACAGTAATGAAGGAACTTTTCATTCAACCCATTTCCTTGAAGTTCGCTATAAAGATTTGAAAACAAACAACACTGAGACTTGTGATAATGACCTTGATTCTACTTTCCCTGAAGCGGCAGTAGAGGAAGGATGCTCTGACCTGTAATGGTCCAGCGCTGTGGCCGTGGCCCGGATCCACTGCCGGTTCACGCTTTGTAATGTTTTTGTTGTTACCTCACTGAGGGGGAGCCTGAGGCTCTCTTCATTCAAGCGTTCAATGTCAGGTGACTGGGCTGTCAGGGCCAGCACGTGGTTCTGTGAGGGAAAAAAGTCCAGATAAAATGTCTACGTGATGAACTGGCCTCCTTACATTAAGATGAGTGGAAATAGAGCCCAGATAGGTAGTACAACTCGCATAGAGTCAAACAGCTAGTTGGAGTTGGCATTGGGCCTGAACCTAGATTTCTCAGTGGTGCTCCTGTTTGGGGATACCAGCCTGTACATATGGGACGATGGCCCTCTGAACTGCCAACTCTGATAGGATTTAGCATCACCTAGGAGACACATCCTCCGGAAGGTCTGTGAGGGTGTCTTCAGAGATTTAACTAAGGAGGGAAGACCCAGCTTGAATGTGGGTGGTACCATATAGGCTCCATAGGCTATAGGTACTCCCTATAGGCTGGGAGGCACAGACTGAATAGAGAGAAGCAAGCCAGCTGAGTGCAAAAGTTGTTTCTCTGCTTCCTGACTGTGCTACAAGGTGTCAAGCTGTGTCACCCTTCTGCTCCTATTGCCCTTCCTGCCATGATAGACTGAGGAATCTAAAATCACAAACCAAAATAGCCCTTTCTTTTTAAAACCTTTATGATTATTGTGTGTGTGTGTGTGTGTGTGTGTGTGTGTGTGTGTGTGTGTGTGCATGCACGATGTGGAGGTCAGAGGACACCTTAATAGGACTGGCCCTCTCCTCCTTCCATCTTTACTCAGGTTGCAGAAGCAGAGCTATCTTACTGGTCTCCAAATCCTTTTTCAAGTTGCCTTTGTCATAGCCACGAGAAAAGTTACCACACAAGAGCAGTACTAGAGCAACACCAAGAAGCAGGAAGGGACACTAAACTTTGTCTTTATGCAAGACTGAAAATGAGCTGTGGTCTTTTTAAAGACCAAATCTGGGCCTTCAAGTCCTATATAATATATAATCAGTTACTAACATGACCTTCAACAGGCTATCCGGCATACCTATACATCCAGTGAATATATCATCCTCAGTATGATCCTAGCACAGTGAGGTGCTTAAACCGGACTTAACCCAGCCTACCCATATTTTCCTCAAGTGTGAAATCACAAGAAAAAAAGACTTATCAAAACTTTATTTTTAAAAAGCTCCCCCCAGGACAGCCTCTAGGTCAATGACAGGTCAACAGAATGTTAAGTGAACGCCTCCACAATACCCAGAATCTCCCCAACTCTGCTGTCAGATTCTAGGGCAGGGTCAACAAACATTTTCTGCAGATGGTCAGCCCATCAGTGTTTTAGCTTTGTGGGCCACCTTGTCTGGAAAGCAACCGTCCAGCTCTGTCCCCTAAGCTAGAATCTCTCATGGGTAATATGTAAGTGGAAGGACGGNAATTCTTTAACTATTTGGGTTCACTGAAGTTAGTTCAAAGTAATTTCAAGATAAAAACATCTATGGACAGTACATGTATATTAATAACATGTGCATATTAATAACTTATTAGTAAGATAGAGCCCCACAATGTTCTGTGGTTTGAGACCTTAGGAAGATAGAACAGGGCTAAAAGGGAAGTGAGTGACTGAACTCATAGGTAAGTAGTGTGTGGGCAGCAGTAATCAGCCTATGTTTTAGCCGCAGGGAAAATCTAAGCCCTTCGGAAAAACACATATTGCCAATACCAGGAACAAGTCAGGAACTTCTTCTTTCTCTTCATGGTAAAGTTTATTCAAATTTTCTTCCTCGTGCACAATAAGGTCTTTTGAATATGCCAGCCGGTCTGCAAAATCCTTAAACTGTGCCAGAACAATCTATAAAGAGACATTTTCATTAGAAAAATTTCAGGAGTGCCTAAGACAGAAGTAAGCATGCAATGGGCTGCTGAGAGCTCGAGTTATTTTCTTCTCAACATCGCCTCAGGGGTCTCTGTAGAGACCCTGGAATTTCATCCTGTGCCTTGGGGTCTTGTAGACCAGTTCCACACAGAGATGGGAGTATTCTGTTTTCTTAGTTTGCACACTACAGCTTGGGAGATGAATGAAGACTCCAACCACAGCTGTGTTTCCAGCAGCCATACCTGTGTCTCAATTACTTTACTCTAAATCCAGATAACTGAGATCTGAATGGGGTACGAAGCATATTCCTTGTTAAATTAACATGTTTGATAAAGAACAGATGGTGGCCTAAGATCGGGCCTTTGCCCTCTTGATTAAGCAAAACTCTGGGGTGACTTCCCTAGGGTGCTGTCCAAATAGTACAACTGCTTCACAGGATTCAAGACTGAGGGTGGCCTGGGCTGTCCAGAGTTGCCACTGGACGGAAGAGCAAGACAAACCTCAAATTCATTTGATTTCGCCAGCAGCATCTTTTCTAAATACGCAGCTGTCTGGAGGGAGTGCCGCTGTCCAGAATGGAGCCCAGGGGTGCTGTGCTCCTCAGGCTGTGGCAGCTGATCCAAGAGGGTAGAATTTTCCAGGAAGGCCTCTTTGGTCTTCTGCAGGTCACTCCGTAGCCCCTGGGGAAGGAGGAAGGATAGCAAAGTGCTGACTTCTCCCCACCAGCCACCAACCCCTGCCACTGGGCTTCGGTGAACGTCTTTTTGTTGTTGCTGTTACTATTTATTTCGAATAGCTAAGAAAATTTAAGGTTTCCTAAAATGATGTATCCTACCAGTGCTGCTTGGAGATTTGGCAGTTTAGAGCCGAACCTGTCATTGCCCAACAGAATCTCGGCTTCTCCTGTGCTTTGTGTTTCTAATTGTCTAACACCTGAGGGAGGGGCTGGCTCTCAAATCATGTCAAGAATCACTATAGGCTGTCCCTCGCCCCTGACCTTCCGATATAAAGGGATTCATGTAGAGTCCGAAGCATCTCACTGGGCAAGCAGACCTCAGGGCACTCTAATTAATAAATCTGTCATTTCACGTTTGATCTGACCTAGAGTGCTACAAGATATAAAACACATCTTGTTACCAAGTTTCATACTATGAAACTTCGAGTTCTGGGTATTTCCTCCCAGTACTGGAAAATCACCGTAGCTGAAACTGCCCTGTTCATAAATTGTCTAAAATCGCTGAATTCTCAGGAAAGCCATAGTCACATGGCACCAAGGCCAGGATTACTAGTTTCGAGATATTTGAGGGTATGTGTGGCTATGGGCAGGTGTGTTTGAACTGTACACTTTATTTACTTATATTTTGGACCAGTCTCTCTTCACTGGCCTGGGCTTACTGATTTGGTTAGGGTGACCAGCCAGTGAGCCCTGCTGTCTCCACGTCCACAGCACTGGGATTTCAATGGCCACACTTAGCTTTTGACATGGGTGCTGGGGATTGAATCAGGTCTTCACTGTTGCATAACGAGTACTTTGTTCACTGAGTCCTTTCCCCAGTCCCCATCATCACCACGATATCACCATCATCACCCATCATCAGCATCACCACCAGCACCACCATCATCACCATCACTACCACTACCATCATCACCATCACCACCACTACCATCATCACCATCACCAGCACCACCATCATCACCATCACCACCACTACCATCATCACCATCAAGACTTATTTTTGCTTCAAATTATGTATGTTGTGCTGGCTAGCATTCTGATGACTTGATACATGCTAGATTCATTTGAGTAAACCTCAAATGAGAAAAGTGGCCCCAGGACACTGGTCTGTGGGGCAAGCCTGTAGAGCATCTTCTTGATTAATGATGGATGGGAGTGTGTGTTTCCAGCTCACTGCAGGTGGTGCCATCCCTTGGCTAGTCCTGAGTTACCTAAGTAAACAAGCCACCAAGAGCAAGCCAGTGAGCCATGCTCCTGCCTCAGGACTTGATGATGGACTGTGAGCATCCAACTCCGGTGCTGAGGAAGGAAGCAGGACCTCTGGGGAAGTAGTGCTGGTTCATAACTGCCGCGCCGTCTCTTCAGCCCCGCCTCACCCAGGATTATTTTTAAAGCAAGAGATTCTTACATGATGACCAGTAACTCCAGCTCTAAGGAATTAGACACCTCTGGCCTCTGTGAGCACCCCCCCCCACATGTGCATACATACACGGACATATGTACATGTCTTCGTTAAGGTTTCTATGGCTGTGATAAAGCCCTGTGACCAAGTGTGGCACTGGTGGCTTCTACTTCAGATTCTGTATGAGGGTTTTGCTGATCTTAATGGCCACAACAGACCTGTAAACTTGGAAAGAGGTTATGGCACATATCTGCCACCTCGTTCTTCAAGCCCACATGTCCCATCTCCCCTGTGCCCTGTCTGGTTACTTCTGTGTCCTTCCCTGGTTCCGGCTGTTTAGCGGACTGCAGACGTGGCTTAGTTTTCTCCTCGGGTGGGGACCTGAACCTACCTTTATGTCCTTCAGGGCCCGTGGCAGGATATCTGCCAGGTTGTCTCCAGACAGATTGGTGTTGGCAAGCTGTTGGAACTTTGCTTCCTGCTGTTGCAGCCAGGCTGCGGCTTCTGCGTGAGCGTTGTGAGGAGCCTTCCAGAGCTGCAGCTGCCCGCGGGCCTCCTGCAACTGGTCTGCGAGGTCTTGGTTCACTTGGCTCCACCTGGCGGTGTGACAACAGAGCCCTCATTCCACCCTGTCCTTGAGCAAAATTATACACACATGCTACCAGGAAGTTAAAAGTTGAGAGATCTATTTTGATTTTTTTTGAGACAGAAACTCACTATGTAACTCTGACTGTCCTGGAACTCAGTATGTAGACCAGGCTGACTGCAAATTTATAAGAGATCTTCTTGCCTCTGCCTCGAAAGTGCTGGGATTAAAGGCTTGTACCACCACACCTGGCTTTTAAATAGGCCTTATTTATATTGTTCTTGTATCAAATAAATTTACTGTACAACTATTAAAAAAACCCAAAATATTATTTATTTTCAAGTTAAAATAAATGAAAAAATTAATTCTATAGATTTTTTTTTTCAAGACAGGGTTTCTCTGTATAGCCCAGGCTATCCTGGAACTCACTCTGCAGACCAGGCTGGCCTCAAACTCAGAAATCCGCCTGTCTCTGCCTCCCGAGTGCTGGGATTAAAGGCGTGCACCACTATGCCCGGCTAATTCTATAGATTTTAAATCTTGCTTTTTATTAACCTTTTTTTTTTAACAAAACAAAACAAAACAAAACAAAAACAAAACAAAACAAACCTCTTCCATATTTTTTTAAAAAAGCTAGCCAGGCATAGGTTCCTGGCTGTAATCTTATCACTTGCTTAGGAGGTTGAGTCAAGAAGATCAACACAAGTTTGAGGTTGTCTGGGACTCTACACAGTGACTTTAGGCCAGCCAACAACTTAATGAGATTCTGGAAGAGGACAAGGGAGAAAGAAGAGGGAAGAGGGAGAGGGAAGACAAAGATGGAGGACAAGGGAGAGGAAGAGGAGGGAAGAGGAAGAGGGAGAATGAAGGGGGAAGAAGAGGGAGGATGAGGGGGAGGAAGAGGAGAGAGAAGGAAGAAGGAGGAAGAAGAGGGAGGAGAGGGAGGGAGGAGGAGGGGAAGAAGAAAAGAGAGGAACAACCATTTTAAATGGCTGTACAGAACATTCTGCAGGTTAACTGTTGCACTTGCATGCACACGGCTGGAGATGTAGCTCAGTGGTAGAACGTTTGAGTAGCATGTGTCAAGGCCTGCACTCAATTTGCAGCAACTCAAACAACAAACAGAAATCACCGACGAAAAGAATGAGCTTGTATGTGCAGCAGCAACCCGAGTCCTTCAACAGCAACAGTTCCCCCTATGCAGTGAGGGGCGCTGAAAGCACAGGTCTCACTAGATAATCTACTGTCCTCCCGTCAGTGAAGACGGAGACCCGAGGATAGCCTGCCAGGGTGTGCAGTTTGCCGTCCCACACTCTACTGAACATTGGTTTGCTTTTGAAGCACGGGAGTCTTCATGGAGAAGACTGGAAGGCAGCCCGGCTTCTCCGCATTGTCTCGGGCTTTGGGTCACTTTCCAAGAGATGTTTCGACTACATTCATCCCATTGTATCCTACAGACTCCCCGTTCCTCCGTGTTTCTGTTGTTTCTGTTGCTGATTTGGGGTTCCTAGGACCACGCCTGACTCTTAGAGGTCACACTCTGGAAGAGGCTCCATTAGGGCATTTCTAGCTTGATTATTCCAGACACTGTTGGAGCCACATGAACGCTCTCGTGACACTGAGCCTTCCACAATGAACTACACCCTCCAAAGAAGAGATGCAATAACCATGAGGCCCGTCACCATGAAGGAGGGAGAAGCTTTTAGAAGACCTAAGCTTAAGGGTCAAGAGAGCTCGTCGATCTTTCAAACAGCATTCCGGGCGTACCTCGAACGAGCACCCTGGCATTTCTCTTCGATTATGCCAGCAATGGAGGGGCAGGAAGCTTTGAGTCTGCCAATGACCTCCTGCAGTTTCTCCCAGCTCCGTTCCCCGTTCTCAGCTTCATCCTGAAGGGCCTGAAGACACAGAAAAAGGTAAAAGTAGGTGGTTGGGCCATCCCAGCCTGGAAGGTGACAGCTTCTTGGCCCTCGATGCTGCACATCCATGACACAAACATGCAGACCTTACAGGACAGTGGCACACAACCAAGGAGGGGAGGAAGGCCACTGGCGAGACACTCCTTCCTCTAGCAGGACTCAGAAGTACTAAGTTGCCAAACATACGACACTTGTCCACGCACACAATTTCATAAACCATGAAATGAAACATGCAGAAGATTCAAGATCCACTCCAAACCTCCTATGGCTCCTGTGACTAACTTTAAATCCCCAAGCCGTGCCTTCGATGCCTCTAGATAGAGCACTGCCTTTTGCTTCTCTGCCAAGCAGTATAAGAGCACCTGCGTTCGTTCACTATAGCGCTTGCTTCAGCCTTTAACTTTTACCCACAATGCCTTCGGCCACACCAGTTAACTTACCTCAAGGTTCTGTACCTGGCAGGCCAAGGCCTGCAATGATAAGACCGCAGGCTTGCTGTGCTCCATGGAATATGTGAGTTGGGTTGTCCTCATGCTGGCCTCATCGTAGAGCTTGTCACAGGCCTTCCACTCCTGCAGCACTGACTGCACAGAGGCTCTGAGCTGGTGGACCTGCGGGGAAAGCAGAAACCCTGACTTAGCATTCTAAGGCAGTCAGTCTCTCATTTTACTTCCTCTCAAGGAGTCTATTACTGTATTCAATTTAGGCATTTCAACTTGAAAGTACTGGAGATCTCCACTAACGTCCTGAAGGTGCGAAGGCTAGGCTAAGGAGCATACAGATCTCAAGGACAGCTGTTTTAACATGGACTAGTGGGGAAGAGCCCCAAGATCATGAGGCTCATGACAGATGCAGGGGAAGGTACCAGGCAAGAATGAGCATCTGAGCACTGGGTTCAATCACTCTGCCTGCCTTCTAGCTTTGGGCAGATTATTTAACTCTATCAATTGGTTTCTTCATCCACAAAGCAAATTAACAAAACAGGAAAACATACACACACAGACATCCAATAGGGCTTGTGAAAAACCTCTACAATTGTCAAGTACTGTAAGATGCCAAGATAATGCTTGGGTGACTTCGGCAAAGCCATCACAAGCTGGGGAGAAGTGGCAGTGCACTCCTGCTGGGCATGCATGAAGGGCAGGCATATTTTACCCACTGGCACATTTTGGTGACATGAGTTGAGCATTTTGCTACTTAGTGAGAACAATCAACGATGGTACGCGTGGCTGTAATCCCAACACTTGGAAGGCTGACGTGGGAGAGCATATGCTGAGGCCTAAGTTACATGATGAATTCCAGGCCAGCGTGAAGTATTTAAGATATAAAGGGCCATGAGATGGCCTACAAGGTAAAAGTGCTTGCATGTAGTTCAGGCAGGCATGGGACATGGAATCCTCCTGACTAAGCCCCCCTCCCCCCCCGAGTGCTGGGATCATAGGCATGCACCACCACACCCAGCTTTGATCCCAAAAGACACCCACCACACTTACGGTCTGAGGGGAAAGAGAAGGAATTCACTAAGGGAGCCTGAACAGCGTGGAAGGGAGAGGCAGGAAGCTGTGTAAAAGTGAGAAATGGGCTCAGGGAGAGCTTCAGTCACTGAGCACTGTGATAGCATTGGTCACTGCTAAGGTAGCAGAGGGTCAGTTTGTGTTCTCATTCCTATTTGCTAGACCAGAAAACAGGCTTGGGGGACTGACTTGCCCGTGGGCAGAGACGGGAAAGTGTGGCCATCACTGCTGCCAGGCAGCAGCAGCTGGAATCACAACCGTGTGTCTTCGTGACCAGCTTCTCTTAGTGTGGGTTCTGGGAATCAAACTGGGGTCCTCACGTTTGTCCCTCACCAACTGAGCTAGCTCCCCAGCCTGCCTCCTGCATTTTCAAAACTGACACTTTACTGAGATAAAATTCACACCTCCTATCATTTACCTATTTAAAGATTAAAACCTTACAATTTTAGAATGCATTCTTTACTCCAAAAAGAAACATCATGTCCATTTAGAAGTCACATCTACTCTTCCAGCTACAGATTCTGTTTCCAAAGGTTTGCTTGTACTATGAATTTCATATAAATGGATTCAAACATGGTCTTTTTAGGAGTATTGGCTTCTACTTATCAGGTTTTAAAGTCCAATGATACAGAATACATTGCCGCTTTAGACAGCTGAATAATACCCTACAATGGAGATATACCTATTTCATGTTACTAAGACATCCACGGTTGGATAGACGACAGGTTGTTACCGTTTCAGGGTTATCATGGTTAGACGGCTATAAGCATTCACCACCTAGGAGAATGGCAAGTCATGTCATGTCCATGTTTAACCCCAAGGAGCTGTCATGCCCCTTCCTGATGCAGCCGCACTTTAGTTCCCACCTGCAGCGTATGGCCACGTCCTTGCCGTAACACCACCTGTCTTTAATGCCATCTGCAGCGTATGGCTATGTCCTTGCAGTAACATAACACCACCTGTCTTTAATGCCACCATCTTCATGGGTATGACTGGCACTTCACTGTGGCTTTGATTTTTATTCCCCTGATAGTTACTGACGTGCTTATTGGCCATTCACGCCATCTTCTGTGGAGAGACGTCCTTTCAGACAACCGCCCTGTCTCCTCATCCAATTCCTGCTCTGTAACCCGCCATTCTGTACACACAAGCCCCTCTGCAAAGACGCAGCTTGGATTTCGCTGCTTTCGATTTCCCCCTACTCAGGTGCTAAGCCACTTAAACAAGGTTAACAGATGGGTGCGTGAGCCCCTCCCTGTCTCTCCCATCCTAGAGCCTTTGTGTATTTCTTTGCTCAGTTCTGATGAAGCCCAGCCCTCTCTGCCCCCTCCTCTGGCTGCTAACACTTCTAGTGTCCTCTCTAAGAAGACAGGTATGAACATTTATGTTGCCTTTCTTAAGGGTCTGTAGCTTTAACTCTTACGTTTATGTCTGATTCATTTCAGGTTAGATTTTGGACGTGGCATCGAGTTATCAAGCAGCATTCTTTTTCATGTTAATATCCGGGTGACCCAGTGTCATATCGTGAAAAAAAAAATCCTTTCTTTTCCCTGCGAATTATCGTGCTATCTTTGTTGAAAATTCAACTGAAAATTTATTTCACTTTTGGACCCATCCATTTACTTGTGTGTCTCTCTTATCATCTTCTTATCTGCATCATCTTAATTGAATCCCCATTCTATACTTTTATTACGTCATATATTCATTACATCACTCTTATCTGTTCGCGTGCATTTCCTGCATTGCCTGAGCTCCCTGAGGCTCTGGTTCCATCATTGTCTGCTTTCTCCAACTCCTGGTCATGAGCAGAGTAATTTAAACAGACATGATTAACAAATGACTGATGGAGCTCATCCGTTATTTCCGAGAGTCAGGTGAGGCTGCAGGCTGCCTAGGGATTTCAATCACACAGCCTGGTCTCACTCCCCACTAGGAACACGAGGTTGAAGGCAGATTTCAGTGACGTAGTGAATTCCCAGTGAGGATGCTGGAGGAAACGCAGCAAACACATTATCGCTGGCTAACCGTCAGAGCATCCTCCCTGGGTGGGAAGTGACCGTCCTTGGCATGTCTCAGCTCTCCCTCCCAGTGCCCTCCTTTTGGGGGCCTCCTGCACACTCTTCCTCCCCTGTCTCTCTTCCGGCCTCTGGGTTTCCCCCAATGCTGACCCTGCTCCCAGCTCCCGAGGGTCTATGCTACAGATCCCCGACTCCCTGCTGCATCTCCCACAGGCTTGGGGGCTCTTTCCTAACTGCTGCTATGGAACTGACCTGGAAATGACACCAGATGCTCTGCTGCTCTGAGAGGAGGAGACATTTATGCTTGCCTGAGTATGTTAGATAAAACAAAGATAGCTAAGAGGATTTCCTGCCTGCCGGGGCCACGGCTTTGCCTTCAGTTATTTAGGACATAAAATGAGACTTGAAATAACTTCCTTTCACTTCCGGATGCTTCCTAGTAGCTTTCTAAAGTGGGGTAAATCTCCGTGATAAAAGAACAGACAGAACAACAAATGAAAGGCTTTATGAGGAGAAACAGCAGACTGAGGGATGCCTTGTACCTGGCTGGTCACATTATTCTTCTTTTGAAACAGCTCATCAATTCCAGACGCCATGTCTTCTAACAATGGCATGTCTCCCCCATCCATTGTCAGAGAACTTTGTCTCAACTCATCCAGAGCTTTAGACTTCATGGCAAGCTGATTTTCTATATCCTAGGTAGGAAAGACAAAGAAACAAATGTATAATAAATACTACAGAACAATTAGTAGACAGGAGTTTATTCTTGAACATGTGTCCTTGAACACCAATTGGAAGCTGGTGTATTTTTCTGTAAAATATGTAAAAATTGCCATTGTAGCATACAGTTACACCGAGCACCACAGCAACAGCGTTTTAACCACAGTTTACTTTTTATAACTATGGAGAATTGTTGTTTCCTTCAAACTTCTAGTAATCACTCATAGAGGCTCATTTAACTAGAGTTCTTAAAGTACTTATTCACCAGTAAGTTGTCATATTTCCTCTACAATGAGAGAAAAAATTTTTTAAAAGGACTACTTAACTATTAGAAATACCAACACACACACACACAAACACATGCACACGCCAAACCAAAAACTGATAGTGTATATAATAAGCTTGGAGTTACTAGTTACTAGAACATAATCCCTTCCCACACAGCTGCCTGTTCTTTTGTCCTTCTTTGACTAACATGGACTGGGCCGAGGGGTCCTGCAGCCCCCCCCGCCCCCCCACTGGGGCCTTTCAGCACTTCCCAAGCATGCCAGCTCCCACTTCACAGTAAGCATCTTCCTTTTTATTCAGACTTGCAGCATAAACCATGAACTGGAATGAAGAGACTCTGATTACATAGACCCATCAGAAGCTAACCTGCTTGTCTGTGAGAAACACTGTTTAGTATTGTTTAAATATTTCAATCCCAAGGCTGGAGAGATGGCTCTGATGTCAAGAACATCTATCTACTGCTCTTGCAAAGGACCCCAGTTCAATTCTCAGCACCCAGGTGGAATGGCTCAAGGTCGCCTGTAACTCCAGCTCCAGGGGTATCTGCTGCCACTGGCCGCCTCAGGAGCTAGCATTCACACAAGCACAGACACAGATATCACAGACACACATAACTAAAATCATAAAATAAATCTTTAAAAAAGTCCCAGTTCCTCTGAAATGATTATGGACTCAGATTTGCTAACTATGTTTGCTTACAGTAGAACATCTAACTTCCTCAGGCTTCCCCATTTTAGGCAACTATACATTTCTTTGGTAACTGTCCTTGCTTTTGGTGTTTATAACTGCTATCTTACAATACCAAGTATTTCTATATCAGATAGTCTGGTCTGTCGGTCTGTCTGTCTGTCTGCCTGTCTGTGGGTAGAAACCAAGGCTACCCAAGTAGAGTACTTATTATAGAGTTACAGCTTGGTTGTGAGACGGAGGCGGGCAGGTAGCTAAAATGAACCCATGTCAAGCTTGTTTGGAGGGTAGGACCATCAGAAGGAAACATGCCACTAAGATTAGAGAGTCTGTGGAAGATTTGCTTAGCTTAGGCCTATGTGCAACTCTTTGCAGCTCCCCGCAGCCAAATGCTGAGCCCTAGGTGGACACTAAGGTAAATCGGAGAGTGAGAGCTGGGACCGGAAGTGGCCTCAAGAAAGCCCCTCCTCCTTGCTGTTGTTTTTACTTTTTGACCAAGTGCTGTCTGCAAACTCAGGAGAACAGAATTTTGACCCTCCCTCGCCCTAGCAGTGGTTAGAGTGATGCTTCCACACAGAAGCAGTACATGTGCCCTCTGCAATCATGGTGACAGGTGATGTACAACTGGGGCGTGACCAACTCTGGCCCTGCTTATCAGTTTGGGTCCACACGTTGGCGAGAGTTTCAAGGACTGTGTGACCCGGGCAACAAATAACACCCTTACACCCAAGTGTGACTTAGACAAGCTCCAAGGGACAAGTGGTCCTTCTAGAACACTGTATACAACAGGTGGCAGAAAATTATCTCCTTCAGTCCAAGTGCAGGATGCAACACTAAGAACAATGGAAACGCCTGAGTAACGTCGCCAATGCTGTGCAAAGTAATTAAAAAAAAAAAAAAAAAAAAGATGCTTGGGAAAGCTTAGAAGCAAAAGTTCCTGAAAATATTTCCGCTCTTAGGAGTAATTTTCAAATCTCATAAAAGGGACAATGACCGAGAAAGAGCCTTCTGTCTATGATTGAAATGTATCGCTTTACTATTATTTAAAACCCAGGATATTTGGCTAGTTTATATGAGAAGCTAAGTGCAGCCATGTACCACACGCATACTGGCAATCCGGTACTCCCCGGGTGTGTAATAGGCGACTCCATTCTAGGTTTGTGTAAGTACAGTCTGATACAGGGTTCACTAACCACGAACCTCTCAGACTCAGCCTTGTTATGTCACGTGGTGGGCGTCACGTGCTATGTCACGTGACGGGCGGGATGCTGCCTGCCCCTCCTCACCTGGCAGTCCAGTAGCAGCTTCTCCATGGAGACAGCACTTTCGGGTTTTTGTAGCATCTTCAGCCTTTCTTCCTGTGCCTCCAACCAGCTGTTCAAATTCTGTATTTTGTTTTCACTCTCAGTGATACTTTCCAAAAGTTGTTCCAAATGTTGTATCTATACGTGATGGATTAAAAAAATTACAAAGAGAAATTTCTCACTTTCATCTCCTTTAAAATGTGTGACAGTTTGACCGAGAATGTTCCCTACGGGCAAGAGCATTTGAGCGCTTGGACCCCAGTTGTTGGCACTGTTTTGGAAGACTTGGAAGGGATGGTCTTGCTGGAGGAAGTGTGTTACTGGGAGCTGGTTTTGAGAATAGATAGTCTGACTCTACTTCTAGTTTGCTCTCTCTGCTTTTAGCTGTTAAAGATGTGATCATCTTTCAGTTTCCTGCTCAGACCACCATGCATTCCTGTCATGCCAGACTCTTAGCTCTCTGGAACAACAAGCCCAAATAAATTCTTCCTTCTACTTATTGGTTTGGGCATGGTATTTTATCATGCAACAGAAAAGTAACTAATACAGAATGTAAATAGCATTATGCGGTTTTAAAATATTTATTTATTTGTTTGTTTGTTTATCCTTGCTACGGTATCTGTATCCTCTTGAAATGAAAAGATAACTTGGGGCTGGAGAGAAGATGGCTCAGCAGTTAAGAGCACTGACTGCTCTTCCAGAGATTCTGAGTTCAATACCCAGCAACCACATGATGGCTCATAACCATCTATGATGGGATCTGATGCCCTTTTCTGACACGTATAGAGTACTCATATACATAAAATAAGTAAATCTGAAAAAAAGAAAAAGAAAAGATAACTTGGCTTCTTCTGAAAGCTTTAATATTTTATATAACATTCATTTTAGAATAAAGATTTGTAAGTCAAAAAATAAGCATGTCTGGCAAGATGGCTCAGCGGGTAAGAGCACTGACTATTCTTCTGAAGGTCCTGAGTTCAAATCCCAGCAACCACATGGAGGCTCACAACCACCCATAAAGAGATCTGACACCCACTTCTGGTGCTGTCTGAAGACAGCTACAGTGTACTTATTTATAAAACAGTAAATAAAGCTTTGGGCTGGAGCAAGCAGGGTTGACAGGAGCGAGCAGGGTTGACCAGAGCAAGCAGAGGTCCTAAAATTTCAATTCCCAACAACCACATGAAAAAAAAAAAAAAAAGGGGCCGGGCATGGTGGTGCACGGCTTTAATCCCAGCACTCGGAAGGCAGAGGTAGGCGAATTTCTGAGTTCGAGGCCAGCCTGGTCTACAAAGTGAGTTCCAGGACAGCCAGGGCTATACAGAGAAACCCTGTCTTGAAAAACCAAAAAACCAAACCAAACCAAAACAAACCAAAACAAAACAAAAAAACCAACCACATGAAGACTCATAACTATCAGTATGGCTACAGTATACTCATATACATAAAATAAATAAATAAGTAAATCTTTAAAAAAAAGAAATAAGCTTTAAATTTTTCTCTATTAAAAACAAAACTTCTTAGAAGGACTATCTACCCATTTTAGATAACTGCCCTAGAACTGGACTGTATGGTTAAAGGAGCCAATAAAATTTTGTATTCTTTAAATGTTCTCAATGTTTTCCAAAGGAATTTTAAGTCATTCCACCATTAGATGTGTATGAATGTGGTAGCTTCTGCTTTTATTTTCCTAAAATATTTCTAACTTACTAACTATCTGCTCTATAGTATTTGTTTGGATATCTGAGGATAAAAATAGATATATTTTCATTTTTATCTATTAAAACTAGAATTTCTTTTTTTTTTTTTTTTTGGTTTTTCAAGACAGGGTTTCTCTGTGTAGCCCTGGCTGTCCTGGAACTCACTCTGTAGACCAGGCTGGCCTCGAACTCAGAAATCCGCCTGCCTCTGCCTCCCGAGTGCTGGGATAAAACTAGAATTTCTAACGTTGAGAAATATCCTGTTCAAGTTGTCTGTCCATTTATGTACTTTAAAATTTAAATATGAATCTCCAGTAAATGAATACCTTTGTGTGCATTTTTTTAATACAGGAAAGAGATGAGATGTTTGTTACTATCAATATTAAATACTTTTTATCACAAATACATTTTCTTCATGTTTCAAGACCCGTGGGGTGGAAAGCTTCAGCATGTATTTCTTTTGTTCTGTTCCGTCTTCTCAAAGTGAAATTGCTTTGTCCTTTTGGACGTGTTCCCACAGGAAATGCCAAGATCACTGACCTTTTAGTAGCCTGATATATTCCTTTTCACTAGCCTAACTCAATTTCCCAAAGAAATCCCAACAAAAATATAAGTACTTTCATTATCTGTTGTGTGCACCCATAGAAAATGCTAAGACATATGATTTTCCAAAGGAGCTGTACTGGAATGATTAGCAGGCTTAAAACTGTGAATCAATGGGGGGTTTGGGGGTGTGGGGAGGGGAAACTGGGAATGGGGACATTTGAAATGTAAATAAATAAAATAACCAAGAAAAGAAAAGAAAAGAAAAGGACTGTGAATCAGCTTTTGAATAGCTTTTTTTTTTAAAGTGTTAAATACTCTTCATTTGATATCATACAAAAACCACAGTAAATGCCTTTTCAGTGGTAAAAGGCAGCATCCTTGATGTAGGGAATTCTAATTAAATAGCTTTTTAAGAGTTTTTAGCAAGGGGCATATTGCAAGGATGAAACCATGCATCTAAGTGTAAAACCATGCATCTTAAGTGCAAAAGGCATGCATCCAGGTGCAAGACTATGCATGCATTCAGGTGCAACACCACGCACCCAAGTGTGACTACAGGACTCACCTTTCTATTCAGGGTTCCGTGAACTCGCTGCCACTGACGGTTCATCTCCCCCAGGTGCTCTGCAAACTCCGTCCTTTCGTAGCGCTTGCTTTCTACGTCACAGGTGCTTAGCTGCAGCAGTGACTGGTTAACAAAGTCAACTATCCACTGCTTGTAGTCCATTTCCATTCTGAACTCCTAAAACACACAAACAAGTGGAATTTTAAACACCACCATCAGGATGGAAGCCCATCACACGAGCTATTGTCTGTGAAAGGCTAGCAGGACCCTGGTCTGACAAAGGGCTCCTGTGAGATTCTGAGCCATGTGGGGATAGAAAACAGGAGATTAAGAGTCTGTCACAAAACTTATGGCACCTTTGGGAACCTGGCCAAGTTAGGTAGCTCTTCTGTCCTGTGGAGACAGAGGCCTTTTAGGGCAATTTGGATGACTTTAGGTTCTACCAAGGTCCTAAACCTGCTAAGGGTAATGATGCTTCTATCAAGCCAGTCACCTGTTGGGTTTTACCCCAGGAAGTTGTAGGACTGCTGATGGAGACGTCCAGGAGGAACCAAGTGGAACCAAGTGGAATGTGCTAGTAACCGTAGCTGAGGCAGACATTTTAAAAATGCTACCAGGCACTCAAGATAGGAGCAGGCCAAAAATCAGGCCAGGCATGGTGGCATACACCTTTAATCTCAGTACTTAGGAGACAGAAACAGACAGATCTCTATGAGTTTAGGCCAGCCTGGTTTACATAAGCAAGCTCCAGGCCAGAACTATATAGTGAGGCCCAGCCTTGCAAAGGAAAAAAAAAATCAGAGACTTCGGCTGCAATCATACTTGGTCATGAAACCATTATCTTCTGCCAACAAGGCTCTAGTTCCATCAGCCTGCAATCTCTCTGAAGGTCAAGCCCAGGCTCCTCATGTGCCTGCCTACCGCACAATATATGTTTGTGCCGTGTTATATGCTAATGAAATCTACTAGAAATGCATAGCTAGTGTCGAAGGAAATCAACTTTCTTCTCCCTCAAGGATATTTATTAATAACCACTGCAGGCCAACCATTGGCCTATCTTGTTCCAGGTGAGAGTCCCAGGCAAGGAGAAGGGAGACAGGCAAGTACTGAATGGCGATGGTTGCCTAGGAACCAGAGAGTCTTGGAGACACCAAGTTTGGCATAGTCGCCTAATCCGGCCCGGGAGACCTGGTGTGGAAGAGTCATGGAAGATGCCTGGGCTGACACTTGAAAGGTGGCTCAGAGGGTGTGTAAAGCAGGCACTGCGGACGGACAGTGCGATGTGCACACTGCCTGTGGTGAGAGAGCACCAGAAGCAAGGGTGGGACCAAACTGGGCTCAGTGTTGATGTGGCGAGTGAAAAGATGCCAGGGAGGCTCAGCCCAGCCCGAGGCCATTAAAGGCTTGGGCTGTCCACTCTAGAATAAGTGCCATCCCCTCCACTTCCTACATCCCTCAAGTCCATTTCTCTTGATTATGTCACACATGTCTCTCGGTTCAGCCTTTCCCCCTCTCAATGATGTGCTTCCGTATTCAGTGAAAAGACTCCGGCCCCTTCTGTGTAATTACCTTAAGCTTCTGTAGAAGGTGTTTCACCTGAGACACAGAACTCCGCGTTAGCTCGGCATCCTTGCCCGCTGCCTGAGGCTCCACGGTGTTCATCCAGCTGATCATCTCAGAGATTGCTTCTCGGGACGGCAATTTCTCCATCTGGAGCTGTAAAGACGGGATGATTTCCACTTAATTATCGGCACTTAACCGACTGAATCAGGGCATCACTGAGGATGCTACCTGCTTTGATAAAAGGTCTTGCTACATGATTAGGCAGGTCAGCCACAAAAACAAACCCAGTATTAAAAGCTTCAAATAAGTGACCTCCAAACAATGATAAAGACCTTCAATATAAGCCAACTCGGTGGCATAGAGACAACCGAGAAATAAAGTAATTAAGCTTGATTTCTCTCTTAAGAAAGATCTCGCTGGAGGAGAGGCTAGTAATTAAGACCTTTATTCAGTGGTGTGTATGAGTGTGTGTGAGAGAGTGTGTGTGTGTGTGTGGTGTGTTGGGCTGGCTAGGAAGTGTCAAAGAGAACTACTGAGTTAGATAAACAATTTTAAAAGAGTTGTGAACTAACAAGTATACACTAAGTTGACACTGGGTCTTTAAGCCCTTACCTGGTGAAGTTTCTCTTGAATGTCTGGAAGCTGCGTTATGAGCACTGTCCACTTCTGTTCAAATTGTGCTAAAGAGGCTCTCAGTGTGGCCGTGTCTGCCTCTTTCAGGTGGAGAAGTTGGTTCCCAGTACTCATGACTGCGGACTTCAGGGAGGACCTCTCGTCGACTTCCTTGGAAAATTTCTAGAGGAAACAGTTCCTAAGATTAGATACTTTCAAACCTTAAGGATAGTCAGAATTACTGTCCAGACAACTTGATTAAAAAGGACTTAGTACTTTGACAGAGGACAGAGGCTCAGTTCCCAGCACACACATGGTGGCTAGCAACCATTTGATTTGTAATTCCAGTTCCACGGTGTTTGACGTCTTCTGACTCCCAAGGTACCAGGCACACCCGTGGTACACATATACATTCAAGGGAAACATTCATATGGATAAAATAAAGTCAGAGAAGCTACATCCATGGTCATTTTTTCAAGAAACTGTAGACTCTAGTACAGTCTATATTAAATGAATTACTTGGAAAAAATTTCCAATAAAATATTTTAAGTCTTTCAGATGTTTAGGTTTGAAGTGCACTGAAAAAATACCTATATCAAACAGAGTAACCATAGCTATAAAACAGAAGAGAGTAAAGAC
>CACVCL010031776.1:0-26140 GCA_902729485.2 Mus minutoides | reverse complement strand
ACACACACACACACACACACACACACAGCTAAAAGATGAGAAGAAAAAATGAGAGAAGAAAAGCACACTGAAATTTTCCTACAATTATGATTCCAAAAGGAGTAACATCATTCAGTACAGTTTAATAAGATCAAGTATAGTTTGAGGAAAAGATCAGATTAATGGAAACTATTTATCTGAAATCTCTTTTTTCAATCTTTTCATTTTTTTCATCAAATGTCAACAAAATGAAACAAAGGTACCACCACACCACAGACAACGACTAACGGCAAGCACGAGAGCAATCAGGATTCAGGGCTGATTAAACCAGAGCTGCTCACGGGAGCCTTACCTGAGGCTTCGTCAGCTCGATGGCAATATTCTGTACCTCTACGTTCCCATCGAGTTTGGGTGTTTTGAGCTCTGATTCTGCACCAGGGTTCATGTAGAGTTTTGCAGAGGCTGATATTGGCTGGAAAACTGGTATCATATGGGAAGATGGAAGATAGGCTTACATGCTCTTAACTATGAACAACTATAAATAATTATGAGAATATTATACATTGAAAGTAAAAAAGTAAGTGATGCTATGAATATTTAATGATCACTATCAAGAAATATACAAGGCTTATGACCTCACATAAATGAAGACGGCACACACAGGACCTGCACAGGTCCAAGCCAGATGGGGTCCCAGCACTGAGAGGGGGAAGTGGATGTGAGCTCCCACCCCTAACCAAGAAGCTACTCCGAGGGAGTCTCACTGGGTATACAACAGCACTTAAAGGCAGGTCCCATGCCCAGTAATAGCGACAACACAACACTAACGCTATAGCATTTTAGAAGTTTATTTTTGTCTCATTATGCTTTCTCTGGGCATTTTTTTACTTGACTGGTCTTTTGATTATATATTACAGTTTCCAGTTTTGTGTTTTTATGGCTCTCCTGTGTGTGCTGTGTCTCCAAGTGTGTATGTGCTTCTCACACTATTTCTTTGTTTTTTGACTTTTTTTCTGTTTTGTTCTATTCTTTTGGTTTTGTATTTGCATGTTTTCTACAGAGAGAGGGGGTGAATGGATGGTGATGTAGGGAGGACCCAGGAGCCTATTTTTAATCAAAAAAGAAAAATGGACGGGGTGGAAGGGTTACAGCAAGTACAAAAGAAAGTGCTATATAAGGATCTAGCAAGTTAGGTAGCTAACTAGCAAGTCCATATAGGTGTATTTATTACCTCATAAGTATAATTTGTAATAAATTATATAATATTTTGACTGACTTATATGATTCATAAATGCCTAAGAATTAAGGCGAATATTTTCTAAACTATTTTTAATCAATGAAACTGAAAATTTTTACAAACTTTAGATTTCTGTCATTATTCAAGTGGATGAACATAAGGGAAAGCACCATCAGCAACAGCGATGAGCTGGGAAGGACAGGAGGGAAAGCTCAGAGAGCCGGGACAACCGGAATGGAAAGACCCGGACATGGAAGTTAAGGACGCTCATAAAGAAGTTCACTGAATGACAACACACTAATAGCTTCTCAGGATGAAACAGAGAGGCAGGAGGCTCTGTCAGAAAAATAAAGGAGAAGCTGCCAAAAACTTACAAACTCCACTTTTAAAAACTATCCAGCGTGATTGTCTTACACTGCTAGAGGTGAGATGAATACCACAATCCCAGAGATTCCAAAACCAGGGAGGGAAAGAAGGAAAAAAAAAAGAAGGGGGGGGAGGGTAAAGGGAGAGAAGGGGGAGGAGCCAACCCACCAGACAAAAACACTGTAACAAGGTAACAGAGCCAGGGAGATCAAAAGGAGGCTGGCTGCAGGACCTGCTGCCCCGCCCCCATCATTCTCCAGGACTGTGTGGCTAGGTCTAGTCCTGAGGAGTTACCATCCAAATACTCATGTGTTACCATAAAACTAACACATTCTGTCGGCTAAAGTAACTTCATTTAGAAACGTCTGTGAGAACAATGACCTCCATGTCTCTTCCATAAATGAACTCTCCCTGGTACTCACTGTACTGATGGTCTGGGGGGATGTTTGCACTTGTAAGAATTTCACGTTTCAGTTGATCCTAAAGAGATTTAAAGTTGAGAATGAAAGAGAAAGACAGTTAGCCCACACTTACCAAAAATTAAAAAAAAAACACACAGTATAATTTTTTTTTTTTTTTTTTTTTTTTTTTTTTTTTTTTTTTTTTTTTTTTTTTTTTTTTTTTTTTTTTTTTTTTTTTTTTGTTTGGGGGGGGGGTGAAGGGGGGGTATACAATATAAATGTACAGATATTTTTCTTTATAATAAACACACAATGACCTAAATATCTAAGAGCATAATATTATACTCCTCTCTATGAAAACCACCCAGAGACAGATAAATATCTACGACATCCTAGACAAAGGCTGAGTCTCTGTTAGAGTTCCTGGAATCTTAACGCTTATCTAAATCAGAAAGTGTGGCTGCTCTGCCTCCCTCTTCTAACTGAAGAAATGAGACACTGGCTCAGTACACGGAATCACTGGACCACCATGGACCTCGCAGGAAATCGTCACCCGCTATTTGAAGACTTGGAAGACACATGTGCTCCAGGTCTGACGGGTGGCACCCTCACAATACTCATACTCCTTCTTACAGGAAATAGCATAGTAAGAGCACCACAAACTGTGCGTGAACCACCGCAGAGGGCGTGGAACAGGCTCCCTGTCACCTGTCACCGTCAAGTGAACGATTCCAAAAAGATCTTCAGAATCAGAGGGCTCTTCTGAAGAGATGGGACAAAGTTCAAAAGGTTTTTCAGACTTTTGATTTAGTGATATGTCAGTTAAAACAAATGTCTGACACCCTGGCCTCACTAAGGAACTCCCCCTTTTAAACACACCTAGGGTGTGCAGTCAGCACATCAAGGTAAAAACTGAAATTACCAAGATGTGCTCCCTCGATCCACGGTAAGACATGCAGCAGCCAACATTCCAATAGGCGCTGAGGCTGTCCAGCTTCACGAGCTACGCAAGAGAAATGAAAGTGGTCAGGCAAAGCACCCGAAAACCGTGCAACAGCGGTCAACAGCGACCCACCTGCTCACTGAAAGTCTGAACGTTAAAGGAAAGAAAATAGCCAAAAAGAAGGAGGGTATACATAGGACTTTTAAGTTTAGCATTTGTTAATTTTTTTAACATTGTTTGATTTTAAATTTTAGCCAATCAGGATTCTGGGTGACCTACCTATAACTACTCTTGAATTTAAAAGAGTAAATATTATGCTTTAAATTGTCTGTCTTCATCAATTTGTTAAATAGCCTATTTCTGAATTTTAAAATAACACTGTTCCCTTTGACAGATTTAGGTATTTCATATAGACTGAATGTTCCGATGAGTGAAACATTCTTTTAAACGTATTTCCGGGAACACAGTTTCAGGAAATTCACATTCGTTCAATTATCAAATAGTAAAAATTTAGCATCTAGCAGACTGTTTGCTAGATAAGAAAATCCAAGCTCCCTGCAGCCGTTATCAGGCTGTGCTGAGGAGGGCCGTGGGAAGGACCTTATGGGCGGCAAAGCTGGGGAAGCTACAGACTGGATGGTGTAGGTGCTGGGGAGCAACCATGCTGAGGCGCCATGGCAAGCCCTGGCAAGTCCTGGCAACCACATGGCTTGCCTCACCACAAATTACGCTTTCTGTATCTAAGACCTCAACTGGCTAGTCTTACATGAACCACCATCTGGGAGGTAGCTTGGGTCCAGACCCTTCACTTGATGGATGAACCTAAACTCCAGCACAAATAAGGATCACAGAAACTCGTACAGCAAAAGCTGGATCCAAACCAGATCTTGGACTTTTCCACGCCTGACTCATCTTTATTAATAAACTACAAAGACAACGTAAGTCCTTCAAGTCCAAGGCATTTTAGGCTCACTTAGTCACCCATATTAAACACATTTTCCCTAATGAGCTAACTTTGCCAAGGAACACGTCAACCCTATTAAAATACCTCTGACACTCAACACATTTTATTTGTTTGTGCTTTATGAGGGAGAGTGTTAAACTCTCAATCAGTATGAAATACCTAAGTCTATCAAAGGCAACAAGTATTAGTTTAAAATTCAGAAATAGGTTATTTAACAAATTGATTAAGACAGCCAATTTAAAATACAGACTATTAAACTCAAGAGTGGTCATATGTAGATCACTCAGAATCCTGATTGGCTAAAATTTAGAATCAATCAAAACTGATTCCATAAATACATTAAATGTCTAAAGACATCTCAATTTTTAACTTTAAAATGTTAAAAATAAGTTATTACCATACTAAGAGGTACTATCAGGATGCCCACAATTGTGCACACAATATTCCCTGGCATGACACTTGCTAGTTTTATCATAAATACAAAGACTGTCAAGTTTCCTCTAAATACCAGCATTTTATATGGCCAGAAGTAGTTCCTAAGAGTTGGATCTTTTACTAGAAATCAAATATGCTTATATTTACTCCCACTCCTTCCCAAAGTTTCTGAGGGCTTAGATGTTACTTTTGATCTACCCTCAAAATGTACTCAACACTTTTGCAAAGTTTGCACTGAAATGACTAAATGACCACATTTTGGGGACAAAGTGAAATGAGACACCTCTCCACGCTGGCCCCAAAGGCTGGATGCTGACAATGGAACTCTCTCCTACCATCTGGCTCAACAGATACTTCCGTTCTAAAAGACCTTACCCACATGAGCACAGAAACTGATCCCCACCAAGAAATTCTAGAACCCTGTATACGAAAAATATAATACCTTATATATGATTTTTTCTGCTTCATTTAAAACGCATGGAGTCCAGTGTTCATTAGTTGTCTAAAAAGAAAAGAAGGTCAACTCTTAGAAAGCAGTATGTGTCATACACACTTTAGTATCTGTAAGTAATAAATAATTTAGAAAGAAAAGTGGCCAGCCAGATGGCTCAATGGGTAAAATCATTTGCCACCAAACCTAACAACTTGAATTCAACCCCAGGACCCACATGGTCTAAGGGGAAACAGACCCCTCCAAGCTGCTCTGATTTTCACATGTGTGTTATGGTGAAGAGATGCCCCCTCCCCTCTCTCCAACACACACACACACACACACACACACACACACACATTTACAAAATAAATTTTTTTTTTTACGTTTAAACCTTACCTAGGTAGTGTCAGGTAAGGTTGGCTGTTTATATATATACATATATATATATATATATATATATATATATATATATATATATATATTTGGTTTTTCAAGACAGGGTTTCTCTGTATAGCCCTGGCTGTCCTGGAACTCACTTTGTAGACCAGGCTGGCCTCAAACTTAGAAATCCGCCTGCCTCTGCCTCCTGAGTGCTGGGATTAAAGGTGTGCACCACCACGACCACGCCCGGCCTTTTTCTTTCTTTTTTTTTTTCTTTATATATTTATATAACAGAAAGAAGCAATGAAATTTAAACTCTATTTCAACTAGGTTCCTCCATTTAGAAAATTATTGTTGGGTTACTATATGTCTGAAGTCATAGACATGAATAAACACGGAGAGCTGGTATGTACACGTGAAGAAGATACACATTCCTGAAAACTAAAAGTTGCTGTAAGGTAGGATAGAAACACAGGGAGTATGGAAGTCAGCACAACCACGTGTGCGGCGTGGCTGACAAGGCCAAGTATTAACATCCACTAGGGGGCACTGCTGAGGGACTGCCTGACAGATTTCACAAGCTGAAGAGTCAGAAGGAACTGGGTGGGAGTCAGACAGGGAAAGCAGACAGTTCTCAACTATCCTGGCTGAGAGGGGGTGGAAAAGAAGAGGTGGTTAGAGTCAAGCCCAAGCCGGGGATGGAGACTTAAACAGAGCCTTTTTAAGTTTTGTTGTGAGGAAGAGACAAGAATGTTTAAAACTGACATCATAGCACACGCTTTTAACACCAGCACTCAGGAGGCAGAGGCAGGAGGATCTCCATGAGTTAAATGCCAACCAAAGTTACATAATAAGACTCTGTCTCAAAAAAAAAAAAAAAAAAAAAAAAAAAGTGTTTAACTGTTTATAGGACAATGTGCGGAAAAGAAAAGCTGATCTGGAAGAGAGGATGACAGAAAGCAGAAATGTGGAGACAATGAGACCTGTAGACACAGGGGACCTAATGTGGAAGCAAGGCTGTCACCGAGAAGATGACAGGAAGAATGGTGTGTATACAAAAGAGGCAGCAGGCTTCCTGACAGCCTCTTATCAGTGAGGCCCAGCAGCTGAAGCAGGACAATGAGCCGCACACTTGACTCAATCTCCCAAAACACAAAAGGGATGCTCTCTGAATCAGCTGGTACCTGTAGCTTAGCTAGAAGCCCAGCTCAGTACCTGGGATAACAACATGTTATGGATCTTGTCACCATAAGACAGGGAATGAGGGAGGGAATAGTAAACGCCAAGAAGAAAGTTAAAACAAGAAAGGCAAGCCACTCCCTCACATGAGTTCTAAAACCTGAGCAAAATTACCAGGCTGTGAAAGGGGATGGCTACACGGGGAGACAAGACAGTAGGAGCGCTGAGTAAAGGCTGGGGATGGCAAGAGCACACAGTAAGACCACTTACACACCAGGTGGAGCTCTGAGTAAAGACTGGGGGATGGCAAGAGCACACAGTAAGACCACTTACACACCAGGTGGAGCTCTGAGTAAAGGCTGGGGAATGGCAAGAGCACACAGTAAGGCCACTTACAGACTGGGTGGAGTAGTCTGCTAGTTCTCATATTTTTTGTTTTTTGTTTGTTTTTATTTACTTGTTAGACACTCAAAGTTAAGTATGATGCTGTTTATGAAGTCTACTATTCAGCTCAGTTTTCCCTCTAAGAACTCAGGCTCTGGTTGCTACTGAGTGGCCTGCTTTATCCAAAGCTACTTCATGTCCCCAGGTATGTTTCTTACCACTTAGTTACTTAGAAGAGTAAAAAAAAATCCACTCTGCCTATACTAACATACCCTATATTGCATTGCTTAAGAGATTAAAGAGAAAATATCTGTATTATAAAATATCTAATCAACATGAATAATTTAACACATCCCAGTTCTCTCTCCCTTTCTCTCTCTCTCTCTCTACATACACACACACACACACACACACACACACACACACACACACACACTTTCTCTACTCTCTGGAGATCCTACAAAATATTACCAAGTACAAGCTCAGAACACTACACAGACACAGCATTTATTTCTTCTAAATGCTTTAACATTTGTTATGTGGAAGCATTTTAAAAAATCAAAATATTACTAAATATAAAATATTACTGAAAATGGCAAACTTGGAGAAAATGTGCAGCAAGAGAGTTCTTCAGAAACACAAAAGCTGTTTAAAGCAACAGTGTGCCTTAGGCAGTTCCTTTGATTTCAGAATAGTAATACTTTACAGATTCTACAGAAGTTTGAAATAAGCCAACATTACCAACAGACTAAATTCTCTCAGGGTGACACCAAATGAAAGCGGCCTTTCTGGATCCGTGACCTACCAAAGAAGAAAAGGAACATTAATTATAAGATGGTGGGGCCTTGCCTTGCCTTGCCTCAGTGGGAGAGGATGTGCATAGTCCTGCAGTGAGTGGATGGGCCAGGGGAGTTGGTACCCAGCAGGCTGTTCCTCCCCCGATCACCACCCTGCTTCTCAGAGGAGAAGGGGAGGAGGGCATGGGGGAATGGGCTGTGTGATGCCAGACTGTAATCTGAATGTAAAGTGAATAAATAGATTGATGGGAAAAGAAAGATGGTGAAGCCTTTAAAACAGACAGCATTCCCCATAAGTAGTCAGTCCAAAACTGTATGTGCATATGAATAACACCAAATTAATTCAGAGGTTGTTTTGTCTTGTAACTAAAAATAATGATTTAAAAAGTAGAGGTCATGAATTTGAGACAAAGTTGGGGGAACACAGAAGGAGCTGGAGGGTGTGGCAGGGAGGGTTGGAAATTATATAAATACGGGATTTGTATATGCAATTCTCAAAAGAATAAAAAATTTAAATTTAAAATAAAATGTAAACTTAATAAAAACAATAAATAGGCAGCTGGTGAACACATGTCCAAGAGGAAGTCACACAGCCCAGGGCCTGCAAAGACAGGAGTGGGGGCCTGATATGGCTGTGTGTCCATAGAAGCATTATGACAGCTCCTAGGCCACTAATGTGCTATTTTCTCAGAACTATGACCGGCAGGCTCTTGCTTAGACGGTTACAAAGAGATGGACCTTTGTGTGTATCGTGATGTCCTCCACAGACAATGACTTCAGCACTAAGTAACTGCCCCGGCACTTAAGATTTCCATGGAAACGTGAACCATCTTTATAGTTTTCCTTCCCTTGACACTTCAAGAGTGTCTGGAGAGGAAAGGCTCTAGGTCTTGTGTTTCGCTGAGGTTGTTTTGTTTTTCTTGAAATAGGATCTCACTTTGTAGTCCAGCCTGGTCTTGAACTTTCAGCTCTCCTCTTGCGGCCACACTTTAGAATCTTAATATTTACTTGACCAAGTCTATTTATCCCAAACCTACCAAGGATGGACTGCTTTTCTATTTCTGAACTTTGGTATATGATAGTTATAAATGAATGGTGTTCAGCCTATATCACAATGAGCATGATGTCTGTCTGTGACCATTGAAGGATGCTCAAAAGCCATGGGCAACTGTTTGCTCGTGATGAACTATGACAAAAGAAATTGTAATGTGTTCTACATCATCCAAATGGAACTCCACAGTCTTGTTAGATAGACCCTTATCAAACAGGAAACATGTGTATATGCTCTGGGGTAGCTGGAAAGCACAAACAGCTTCATAGACTTTATTTGTAATTAATACATATAAGTATTTAATTTATATAAATGTATAATGGAGTCAGCCATGGTGGCACACACCTATAATCCCCATACTCATATTCATTCATGTATATATATATATATATATATAAAATCATGCAGTATTTGTCTCTGTGTAACTAGTGTATTTCACTTTATGACAATCAGCAGCTCCAGCCATGTTGCTGTGAATGACAGAACTGCCTGTTTTCAGGCCCAACAGTATTTCACTGTGGAAATGGACAGTATTTTGTTAGCCATTCATCTGTCCACTGAATTTCAGCTGCTTCTGTACCTACGTTATTGTAAACAAACCTGCAGATGTCTCTTCAAGATGTTTCATTCAGTTTATTCAGCTTTATACCCAGAACTCAGTTGTTGGATCTTCTGGTACTCTTAATCTGCTTTCAAAACCAGTTCCAATCATTTGCATTTGCAGCCACAGTACAGAAACGCCCCATTTCTACACACATCTTTAACAATAACTCATTTCCATAATATACTGGGTACATTTTTCCTGACTTGCTACAGCAGGAGTATCTGAGTTAGCCAAGTTTACTTTAATACCTCCAGAAAGCCAAGAGATCAAGTGAGCAAAAGAGTGGTTTTGGGTTTTTTTGTTTGGTTGGTTGGTTTTTTTTCTCTCAAACTACATACGCATTTCATTGAATACTGTCACACAAAGAACCCAGGAAGGGGAAATAAAATCCTGTCCATCAATAGTCTTCTAATCTAGTCAAAGTTAAGGCAAATTAACATGGAAATCCTAGTTGGCTTCTCCCAAGATTAGCTTCTAACCCCAGTGTGGGTGCTCCTGAGCCATGCAGGCCCCCGAGGGGCTGGTAAGAGGCTGTAACCACACTGGCCAGAGACCCTGTCTACTGACTGCCATTACCAACAGTTACTCCATCACCTTTCACAACTAACTGTTTTGACAATATAAATGAAATTAGTTTCTTAAAGTTACATCAGAGCACATACAACAAAATCCACATAAAGCCAAGAGAACAGTCAACAGCCGCAGCGGTTTTCCACTCTGTTGATGTATGCATAGCCTGGCCAGCACTGCCTAGTGGGAAGGGTGGAACACTAGCATATTTACAGGGGTGGCGATCCTAAATTTAAATTAGGATCAGATGGAGCATCATAAGATACAGAATATCATAAAAAACATTTAATGACCAACAAAATAGTGAAATTACTTACATCATCTTCATATTTAATGTGAATGTCTGTAATTTTCACTTGCACATTTTTGATTACTTGAGTTGCCAATTTTTCCAGAAATGTATCCTTTTTTGCTTCTTTGGGCTTATCTATGAAAAAGAGAAAAACAGGAGCTCAAGACTTGCAGATCTTACACACCTCACGACCGAAGGCCAAAGAGCGCTAAAGGCACTACACAATGGAAATTACAACAACGTATTCTATGGTCCTTTCTTAAATTTATTTTAGAATCTGGTAAACAGTTCCAGCTTAAAGTTTAGTTTTATGTTTAAGCTGCACACTAACGTTCATTTTACCTTCTTAGACAGAAATCAAGATGTATAAACAGCACAGGTAGAGAACTGCTTGTACCTACCTTTGGAGCGATCAAGACCTTTAAAACGTTTCTTAAAATGTTTTTTGTGCTTTTTACGCTTACGTCCTTCTCAGTGGAAGCATTTTAGTGAGAAAAGGATAAAAGTCAAGTTAGCAGACAAGAGGACAGAAAAGAAAATACGAGAATTCTTCCTGACATCAAAGCTCAGCAAGACTTACCTCCCTCTACACTCGCTGACCTACTACTTCAACATAAGTACAAACTCACAAGCTTTCTTTACTATATTAACATTCTGCAGTAAAGAACAACCTTTAACCTAGAGAATAACTTGGCAGGTATAATTACATAAAATATGGATAAAATGTATCCATTCCCAATGGAGTTTCAATATTTATAACTACACATTACAGTGTCACTTTAAGTTCAATATTACCAAATATTGGAAATGTAATGATAATGATATAAAGCCTTCAGGGAAAGGTTTTGAGCAATGTGCGGCAGGGGGCACAGGAATACAAATGGGATGACATTAGGCTGAGGGCCATGGCCTCTCTAGATGATGATCTGCACAAACAAAACTGCTCAAGCATGAGGTGTAGCTCATGAAAGTAGGAAGGTATAAAACGTATACTAAACAGTACATTCAGCTAGCAGTGGTTCCTCTAAATTGTACCCTCCTTATCTGGCTTTTTCACGTTAACCAACACCTTTCTTAACCAACCTTCTAGTGTTCTGATCAACTGACAGCCGGGCATCAGCTGTGACCTGACCTCCAGAGGTAATTCTGTGTAGTCTCCCAACTCGGCTCCCCATCCTCACCTTCTGCTGAAAGGACCTTCTGCACTGCTACTGCATCTAATGTACTAGTTGAGCCTGTCAGTTCCAAATCATGTAAAGGCTTTCTGCAGCCTGACAAATAAAATCAAATGTGTGTGCCATGAATGCCAGCCACCCATGTGTGGGAAACTGCAGAAATGTTCTTTGTAATTTCCAAAACACACTAATGCCGATGCTATTGCTTCCCTACACACCATTCTGCAATCAGGCTGCCGTCCTCAAATTCTTTACCGAGCCAACTTTTAGATGTTGCTGTCTCATGTCCAATCCTCCTGCTGTATGACTCACCCCCTGTATGAAGTTTTCCACAGCTCTGTGCAGCCTCGGGGCCTGAACCTTACCCAGAATTCTAATAAATAACAAGAGCTCTGTATCTGAACTGTTTGCCTGATTTTTGTGCCGTTGGGTAAGACGCTCCCATCCAGCAAGAGGCTTCCAAGGACAGAGATCCATATCTAAGCACAGGTACATAATATATGCCGTTCAAACGAACTGAAACATCCACATATAAACATTATAACAAAATACAAAAATATGACCGGAATATATTTGTATATAGCTGCAAGTTCTATTTTATTTTGTTGATATTTGATATTTGATTTTTTATGATACCATAAAATTAAGACAAGCGCTAGAATTATAAGAATAAACTGATTTTTCAAAAGAAGTCCCTTACACACATAACAGAAGCTGAATGGCACAGGCACTAGCTTTCCACTCCATAAATCAAACATACAAAAGACTGAGTTCTCAAAGAAACACCACGTGGGGAAGGTAAGAGAGGCACTGCACTTGGCTGGAGCCTCCCGCCCTGACCATTGTCTCTAGAGTTCACAAGTGCTCAAGCTCCTGTTCTATCTTTAATGTCAGTGTGGGAAGCCCCACGTCAGCCCTCCTAAAACCATTTTAACTCTACAAAAATGCTACACAATTTTGAGAGAAAAATCCCTATTTAATCTAACAAAGAATAAATTTCTGATTCTCAAATACTCTAAAAACAGTTCTCAAAATTTTGGTCTCAGGATCCTTTAAACTCACATTTAAAGCATGAGCAATTTGAAGAGATTTTAAGTAATATAGGCTATTATTATTCATATTTATGATGCTAGAAATAAAATCAAACTATTTTTAATTCATTCAACCTAATATTAAACCATCACTTGATTATAGTTATATACTACATATATATATATATATATATATATATATATATATATATATATATATATATATTCACAGTGAGAAGAATCACATGACTTTACATTTGTACAAATATAATATCTGGCTTTAGTGGAAGTCTTTAATATCTGGCTTAGTGGAAGATGGTGAGATTCACATATCTGCTTCTGCCTTCAATCTGCTGAGATATATTGTTCTGATTGAAGTACATGATGAAAATATGATTTCAAAGCAGATATGCAACTGGAAAAAGGAAGAGAGTTTGCATGGTCTTGTGTAATTATGAGGAACGCACTCAAGCTTAGTAAGTAGAGTTTCTCAATTAGGTTTTTAAATTATATATAAAATCCATCATCTAGTTATAGCCAGCCAATAAAAGTCAGCTGGCCACTGCACACATGACAGCCATGGCTCTCCAATCACTGGGCATATGGAAATCATGCTGCAATGAGTGAGGCAGAGCATCCTCATGCTCCATCCTGCCGTGTTTAAACACACGAGGCGAGTTTGCTGCAATCACCTCAGTCTCCCAGGAAAGTCTGGCCATACTAGGTGGTTGTCAAGCTCAAGGTGGCAAATAAGGGGCCCTTAACATTCTAATGTTTCCCTAAAAGCACCAAGTGTTCCTACTCAAATATGACAGTTCACTTTTACTTTGTTTTGTGTGGTCGTTTCACACTCAAACTTCAATGATGACAGTCTGTCAATCTTTCGGGTAAACATGGCCTTTGTCCATAAGAAGCAAGTTCACACAGTTCACACATCTGCACAAAAAACCATCCTTGAGAATCAGCTACCTCAGCATTCAGAAATGTTTCACACACACTCTCTCCTGTGTCCCACAACATTTTAGAGACCTGCTCAAGAGTTATTGTCCATTTAAATTTAAATTCTATTTTGTCAAGTATTTAAGAAATACTGGCACATTTCATTTGCTTTTTGTTTGTTTGTTTGTTTTTGTTTTTGTTTTTGTTTTTTTGAGACAGGGTTTCTCTGTATAGCCCTGGCTGTCCTGGAACTCACTTTGTAGACCAGGCTGGCCTCGAACTCAGAAATCCGCCTGCCTCTGCCTCCCGAGTGCTGGAATTAAAGGCGTGCGCCACCACGCCCAGCTTGCTTTTGCTTTTGTAATGAGTGCACAGTAGCAAAGAACACAGTGACCAGTGGTCCAGTGACCTGTCCCTCCTTGAATCAGGCCATGGCAGCCACTGTTACAAGCCATTGCTTATACCAGCATACAAATCAACTCAGTGAAAAGTTAAATTATTTAATATCACCATGAAAATAACTCTAATAGCTCTGCCTTTCTGAGAATTGATACTCTAATGTTTAAAAAAAATTTTTAAAAATGACATGAAGTAAGGGAAGAATATGCACTCAGAAACTGAAAGGAGGAACTATCATGAAGAACATGAGCTCCCAGCTAAGGGAAGGACAATGCCATCATCAAACGAATCTTCTCACTGCACTGTGAGCCTCACTTTACCAGGATTACTTTAAAATCTAGAAGAAGAAAGGTAATGAATGAGCTAAGGCTTTCTTCACTGTGCCTTCTGCTGGCTTTTCCAAGGCCCATGGTTGTGTAAGGTATGAGGAGGATAGGACACCAGCATTCATTATAACTTCCAGGCAGATTCTTCCTAGAAGGGCCGGAAAACAACAGAGAGCTGGTTCACTGCAGCCTATAAAACTGCACAAGAGGCCCTAAAATTCTCCATGCCATCCTTGTATTGAACAAAGTAACAAATTAGCAGTCAGCCGTGGTTACTACAGTGGTAGATTTGTAAAGTAACAAATTAGCAGTAGGCCACAGTTACTACCAAGGTAGATTTGTGAAGTAGCAAATTACAGTCAGTCATGGTTACTACTGGGGTTTATTTGTAAAGTAACATATTAGCAGTCCACCATGGTTACTTCCATACCTAGATTTCTAAAATGAGAAATTGTTCTTAAGATAATTTCACTTAATGCTGTGAAACTGCCATGCAAATTCTCTCACTGTCAAACATATATATTAAAGAAGTTAATTATCTGCATAGGAATTCTACCATAGCATTCAGTATTTGAAATTTGAGATGCAGACCCATTTACCATTTAGTCAAAGCAAATCTAAATTGTGCTGAAATTAACATAAACTCCTGAAGAGTTATATAAAGACAAAACATTTCATTTAAAATACTGAAACTGTTGCTAAATATCTGGTACACATCCTAGTGTACATAAGATTTCCATTCTAAATCCTACAGCAAACAGCCTTCAGTTTGCTTTTATGAAGCTTCAGGTTTCAGCATATTATACAGGACAACAGACCAGAGAAAACTGCACAGTCAGGAGGACAGGAGAAGAAATGCAGGCGTTCCTCCTTGAGGCTATGGATGAAGTATTAAGATAAATATATATAACATGTATTAGATATGTAATATACATTATATATGTGTGTGTGTATATATATATATATATATATATATATATATATATATATTCCATCTTACTGATTCTTGCAAATTTGAAACTCTCTGCTGTAAGCAAGAGAAAGCACTCAATTGGGAAACACTATTACTGTACTAAAAACTAAGGCCAAAGGGAGGGTAGTGCAGATTTCAGTCGCTTGCAGAGCTGAGAATTCTACAGGGGCAGTGAACTAACTGGGCTTGCTCACTCAAAAACAGCAAGCTCCCAGCACAGAGTTTTCCATACTCAAAGACTCGGTGAATGAGTGAATGGCTGCGGAGGGAGGGAAAAGGAAGAGATGGCAAGGGTATGAATGTGAATTACATTTCCATATTTCCCAAAGGACACACACTATGCAGTGGCCTCCACTCAAAGCTCAGGCATAAATAAGAACATCAGTTTCATGAAGTTAAGTAAAATTAACCATGCATACCCACCAGGCTTGACGTCCTTGTAAAGCAAGTTTTCCAAGCCATACATGAACTCCCCTGAGTGTGCTCCTGCATCCCATGGCAGCAGGAACCAAAACGTAAAGCATGAAAAGACACCTTTAGTTTTGCATGGGAAACACACCCAAACTTAGCTTCAAAAACTCAGAAACCACATGTACAGGACATGTGAAGAGTCAGGGACATATAACCATCTGACCCCAAGGAAACACTCCCAGAGACACCACATACACTCTTTCAACAGATAAACCTTCCTTTTATATTCAAACAAAATTCCCCATCGTGAAAGTTGTAACAATCAAATTGGGCAAGGCAGGTAAAGAGTATTGATGGCGTGGGTCTCAGTGTCATCTCGCATTTTCAAACACAACACAAATCTGCCATCTGGGTCCTCCTCCGGCCTGTCATGTGGCCCACTTTCATTATGTTCCCATGATATCTGCCACTAACTTTAAAGTCAGATGAGAAAGGCTCCTCTCACTTCACTGTATAACTTGTTCCTTGCAGACAAGCTGCCCACAGACTTTACTCACTCAAGTCAATAATGGCTAGACAACTCCCTCTCCCACTTCTCTCCCAAAGGAAGCACAGCCCAGACTGCAACTTCAGACTTTCAAAGAAAGATTGTGAACTCCCCCCCCTCAGCCTGCTGGAGGCTAAAGTTCACCTTTGCACTGGGTAATGTGGACACTGACCTCATCACCCTGTTGTTCAAATCTCTTTAAAGTGATCTCAACTAGTTTGCCAACCATACATACAATCAATATCTCTCTCTCTCTCTCTCTCTCTCTCTCTCTCTCTCTCTCTCTCTCTCTCTCTCTCACTCACTCACTCACTCACTCACTTGCAGCTATTCCCCATCTGTGCTCTGGGTTTTTCTATCCTGTCTACACTGCTTCCCCGACCTAAAGAACTCTTTCTTTCTCTCTTCCATGATCACAGAACATACTGAACTGCACAACTTAACAGTGTCATCTCATTCTGAAGTCTAACGCTCCACCTGTGCGCTGTTGATGGGACTTAACACTTTCTCCTGCTCATCATTGAACAAACGCCTTCTTGCCCAATTCAAACTGCTTGACATCAGAGTTCCATTTTCAGCAACAGATAAGAGCATAGTGCCTCGAAATCACCCAGAAGCTAACAGACACAGCATGCAACATCCGAATTCTCAACCTCCTTAATACTGTGTTTTGAGTTTTTAATTGTTGTTTGGTCTGGTAGGTCTGGGAGGCTGGGAGTTTCTTGGGGGAGGGGGGCAGAGAGAGAAAGTATGTGTGTCTGTATGTTTGTGTGTCTGTGTATCTGTGTGTAGTGTGTGTCTGTTTTGAAACAGTTCTATAGTCAACCTCTCCTGCCTCATCCTCCTGTTAGTATGAACTACCACTTCCAGGATCTTGAATGTGATATTCTAAACCCAGGGGAAAAAAGAAATCTAGCGTTCAGCCTTGAGCGAACTTTCAGTCACACTGAGCGCTAGTAGATGGGCCCAGCAAACACAGGAGGAAACAAAAGAACAGGCAAGGAAGCTGTGGAGGAGCTAATTCAACAGAGAAGTAACAGGACAGGCTCAGCAAGACTACATGTGCAGACCCAAACCCTAAGTGAATTTTAAACTACACAGGCACTGAAGGTGACGCTCCTGCCTGGTGAGGAAGAGAGGCTCATTTATGCAGCACTAAAATAAACTAGAGGGGAAAAAAGAACTCAGAAGGAAAACTCAAAGAAAAAAATAATAAGGCCTATGTAGAAAGGACCAAAACAGAAATTAAAGCAGTTGGAAAACACCTGGAAAACCACCAAGTCATATGTGTCAAAGTTAGTGCATTTCACAGCAGATCAAACAGAGAATGAAAGGGAATGTTTACAAGTCAAGAAAAACAAGACCTCTAGAAGGAAGTATAATCATAGTCTGTCATTAGACTGTAATACTGAACAATTATCTTGTCATAGGAGGTAACTGGCCTAAAATTATGACCCATTCAGATTTTGCAAAAACGCAAGGGCATGTCTCTGTGGCCTTTGGACTCGTTCCAACAGAAGACGGGGTTGGGGTGAAAAGAAACAGCAATGGCAGACGTTAGTGAACCAGAAAAGAACAGCGCTGAGATGCCTAAATCATAACCTGGCTTAAAAGAACAGGGTATGAAGGACAGCAAAGTGTGCACAGGGGACTGCCACCTATCACCCTAAGTGTTATGGGGGGCCATTTGATTGTTAAATGTCTATATATATTACCTTGCAAAATTAACATTTTTAATGTGGAAGCTAACATAGGAGAAGCTGTATATGATGGCTTCCCAAGTACAGAAAGCCACTCCAGAGAAATAAAAGGGAAAAAAAAACTACCCCAAGTGCTGGGATTAATGGTGTGCGCCACCACTGCCCGGCCACTAACAGCATTTTAAGGAAGCCATGTGTTTTAGAGTAAATGGACAATGAGGGTTTTATCTTCGCTTGTATTTATCTGCCCGTGAAGGCCAGAGCATCCCCTCTTGTTATCTCCCTGAGTCTCTACACAGGCAATGGTACCACCCCAGGCTTTAAAACCAAGAAAGACTGGGAAAGCAAGTCTGAAGAATGTGCGATAATAATGTAGTAACTATTAATTAATATGGTAAGATGGGAAGCAGTTAATCAATGGTTCTCAACCTGTGGGGTCACAACCCCCTCAGGCGTCAGATAAGAAATATTCAATATATCAGATATTTACATCACAGTTCATAACCACAGCAAAATTACAACTGTGAAGTAACAATGAAATAACTCTATTGTAAGAGGTCACTATATCATAAGGTCGCAGCATTAGGAAGGTTGAGAACTGCTGATTTAAAGGAGATGTTTATCGCTCAGATAAAAAGCTCACAAGGAGATGATACATATCCAACAGAAACTAGGAAAGAATATTTATAAACATGGTCAAAATGATAAAGCTGTTTTTTTCAGTTATAGGAAAATAATCTCTCAGCATATTCCTCAATTCCTAAATTAATCTACATTACATTCAGAACCCAGTACCTGAAGCTGAATTTCACCTTCTGAATTTTAAATACATTCTGACAAATCCGAAAAGTCATCACCCAAGAAGCTGCCATGTTTGCATTTCCTACTGCACAGACCTAACACAGGACTAGGTCCATAGGTGTTCACCCTCCATAGAGAAAGCACGAGTCTCCACCAGACCCAAACACATCAGCAAAGAGCTAACTTATTATGCCAATTGAACCATCAACTACTAAAACAGACCAGATTACACCTTCCTTATAGAGCACTGAAAACACTTAATTACTTTTTAAGCTATTAGAATAGTCCTTGAAAAACAGTGAGTTGGAAACTTCACAAAGGTAAAATATTTATTATATATGTGACTGATTATAAATGTATAATTATGTATCACTTACCTAAATATGCCATTATGCCTAGATGAATATATGTGTGTACATGTATATGCGCATGTATGTGCATGTATGTGCATTGGTGTACATGTGGGGGGTGAGTGTGTGTGTGTGTGTGTGTGTGTGTGTGTGTATAAATTAAGAAAATAAACTAACTTGGAATTACACAGAAATAAATGAAGTTCCACTAGTGTCCAAGCGACACACCTCATTTTTATTGAACTATTTCTACATACGCTAATGAAGCAAATGGATTTTTTTTTCTTAGAAACCATAAACACTACTGGACTGCCATCAGAAAACCTCATCATGCTTTATTAAAGAGTAAAAGAGAAAAGGGAAAAAAACTACTAAGGCTTTCACATGTTTTCTTCCATTTTGATAGCCTCTGTATTATGACTGGCATTAGTAACTTCTAGTAAAGAATCAACATTTCTACAAAAGAAAAACCTACTTGGGAAAAGAGGGATTATGCTCAGGGATGTGGAGACCCCAAGAGCAGATACTGTTTCTGAGGCTGTTGTTTGAGAAGAGTCTCTGTTGCTGCCCACACTACTGAGAAGCGTCTCTGTTGCTGCCCACACTACTGGGCCACAGCATTTCCCACATCAACCTCCAGAGTGGCCAGAGTTAAACAGCCACACTCAGCTCAAGAAGTCATCTTAAAATAGACTCCTCACTGGTTCGTGTTTCCAGAGCCACAGAAAGAGGCTCCCCATCTCGAGTGTAACTGAAATCCAACTCATTTCTAAGTTAATATCTGCTCTGTCTTGTTTTACTTGTAGAAAAAAAAGACATGTACACAGCATGAAAGAGTAAAATTCAAAAATATTCACCTTATATAATAAACTACCTGCCTTCGTCATTGAAATTCGTATACACACCACCAAATGACTCAGAAATGATACAAAATACTGATAAATTGTATCTCGGTCAGAAACAGGATATGGTTTAATTTTATAGAGATAAACTGACTGGAATCTGGAAGAGTCCTTCAATCATGACTCTACAGACTAATAGTGCTTTTCATTTCATTCCATCCTGGCTCTAGAAATCAAAGTCAAAATCAAAATGTACTGTAATTATCAAATTTATCTGACCAAAAAAAAAAAAAAGAGAGAGAGAGAGAAATTATTGAGGGTGTTGAAATGTTGAAACCTGCAGAAAACCTTGTTTTGAAAATCCTTTCACTCATGAAGAGATGGAAACAGGATCCCAGCAGCAAAGCCTTGTACATAGCAGTATACCTCCTACTGTGACACCTTAACCCTGTCATCTTACAAACACATAGGTGTTTGTAGTGAACACTCACAAAATGTGTAAATGAACACACACAAATTATAGACCTCAATGTCATTCAAAACACAGTTGCCTTCAGGAACTTAAAATAAAACAGTCACCAGACCAAAACCTCAATGTTGGTCACTGAAATATTTATAAACAGTATTTTAAGATCTGAAAAGAAGGTTCATTCTTTGGAACTCGGCTTGAAAGCTGGGTAGTGGTGGGGACATACGACTTTTTATCCCAGCACTCCAGTGGCAGAGGCAGATGGATTTCTTTGAGTTCCAGACCAGCCTGGTCTACAGAGTGAGTTCCAGGACAGCCAGGGCTACATGCAGAAACTCTGACTCAATAAATAAGTAAATAAACAAACAAACAATTTATGAAATGACATTAAATATGCCTAAAATATAGGTAGGTCTAGGTATCTATAATAAGCTTAATTAATAAAATAAACTTACCTTTCTCTGCTGCTTTTTGAAGGGCTTCTTCAATTCGGCAAAGTTCTTTCTGTTTAATATCCTGCAAGGATTTTTCTTCTTTTTCAGCATCATACTTAATACCTAAAAGCATACAGTTAATTCTCACAAAGAAATCAGCAAACAAATGGAAAACTTTAACCTTATTTTAATTATATGTTAACATTATTTTTATAAGATAAAAAACACTTCTGCAAAAATTAACCTACAAAACATTTACACATAAATGATTCCTATTTTTTTATTAACCTCACAAAAGAAAAAAGAAATTAGAAGAAGGAAGTAGCTAAAACCAGGAAAGATGGAAAAGGCTGCATAGATAACTAAAAGAGAAAAGAAGAAGATAGAAAATATGTCAGAATACTGGCTGCTACCGCCTGAGTAATAATAGGTTTAGTACCTATAAAAATTACTTAAGGGGGCTGGTGAGATGGCTCAGCGGGTAAGAGCACCCGACTGCTCTTCTGAAGGTGATAAGTTCAAATCCCAGCATCCACATGGTGGCTCACAACCATCCGTAACGAGATCTGGTGCCCTCTTCTGGAGTGTCTGAAGACAGCTACAGTGTACTTACATATAATAAATAAAATAAATCTTTAAAAAAAAAAATTACTTAAGGGAGCTAGAGATACGGCACAGTGGGTTAGCACCTCTGCCGCTCTCACAGAGGATCCAAGTTCAGTTCCCAGCACCCATATCAGGAAGCTTACAACATGTGGTGAGCATAAACTCACACAGGAACACACAAATACACATAAATAAATAAATCTTTAAAATAAGTAAGTAAAAGCTTGGTGTGATGATGCATGCCTTTGATCCCAGCACTCGAAGGCAGGGACAGGTGAATCTCCAAGTTCAAGGCCAGCCTAGTCTACAAAGTGAGTTCCAGGGCAGTAAGGGCTATACAGAGAAACCCTTCCTCAAAAAACAAAGAAAGAAAAGAAAAGAAAAGAAAAGAAAAGAAAAGGAAAGGAAAGGAAAGGAAAGGAAAGGAAAGGAAAGGAAAGGAAAGGAAAGGAAAGAAAAGAAAAGAAAAGAAAAGAAAAGAAAAGAAAAGAAAAGAAGAGAGGGCAGGCAAGCAGGCCTCATCTGGGCCTCTACATTGACATCGTCTGGAGTCAATGTAGATTGATAAAAATGCTTTCACAAAGTATTTTAGGAATAATTAATAATCATAACATCATTTTTATCTGTAATCTCATATCTCATAATATATATTAATAAAATAGAAAAGTTAAATCTATAAGGAGATTTTTAAAAGAAATACATATATGAAGCTGCCATGATAAAAGGCAATATTTATATGATGAACTAAAAAAATGATTTTAAATATATAGAGGGAAATAACCATAATATTTCATAATAGAAAAAAGTTAATATTCGCTACCTTTCAAGCTTTTCACTATCACCGTGAAAACCATAAGATACAGACATATGAAAAAGTCAAGCTAATGCTAAGTATTTAACGTGGTAACTAGTAAGTAAGAACCCCAGTGCTGTAGATAGTGATGCAGGCAAGATGAAAATAAACGCTATATCTGCATTATGGGTGGGAACTGGGAGTCACTTTTCCCAAAGTATTCAAATTGTTCTCATATTGTCCATTTTAGGTGAAAACACTAATAGCTAAAGATATTAAGCCTCAGTATTTCAAAATATTGATTATTACTAAAATATTGTAATTCCTAAAAAAGTAACTACCTGTTACACCTGTGTGAAAGAACACTTGCTTAAAATCAGAAGCAAGAAAATGTGGGAAAAGTTTCTAGTCTTGAAATATGTAAATTAATATATTGGTAGATTTTAAATTTCTTACTTCAGCTCATTCTTCAATAGTTCATCTGTCAAGTGCATCTCAACTTTTAAAAAAAAGTTTCAGATACAAAGTAATATCTATCTACCTCCATTATTTATGGAGGAATAAGCTTAAAAACAGACTGAATTTTCAGGAACAAGAGAATAGCATTCTGTGCACAAACACTTGGCGATACACACACATGCGCACATGTAAATGCAGGCACATTCACTACATTGTAGACACACAACCAGTTTCTTACACGCATTCTAGCTTCCTCCTTATATTAGAATACTTTACAGGGAACAACTTCACTTCATTGCAATGTTACTGAATGATTACAAGGTAAAACAACATACTCGCTCCAGGGACCACAAGCAGGTATAATCCTTCTAGCGTGGCAACCACTGCTTCTCCATAAAGGTTTTTCCAAGGAATCTTCAAAGTTAATTTGTCTAAAGAAACATAATTTCCATCTTAAATCCTTATTTGACTGCTAAAGAAGATACAAATAAAGTTTTCATATCCCGTGAAAAGTACAAAACTCACCAGGCATTTAGTATGTTTGCCACTCAGGAAAAAAAAAAAAGGAGGGGAAGGGAATCAATATTCAAAAATGTATATTCTATACTTTCCAAACTTTATGGAAACTACCTCACTTGGTATCTCAAAGCCCTAAGGTAAGTCAAACAGTAATCACTGCAATTTGTCATTAATCATTGATGTCCAGCAAGGTCATCAATAAGGATGCTGGAGCCAGAGCTCAGCGCTGGACACCCTGAAGACTGCACATGCTCTTCCAGCCTCGCCAACAACTAAATCAGCACAGCCACTGTAAATTCTGTCTGTGCAAACAGGAGCCAAAGCAGCAGACAAGTCCCTTCTCTTCTTTATGAATGTGGGCAGCAGGTCAAACAGCTATGAATGGAAGGGGCCAGATCCGAAGGCAAGGCATGCTGTTTCGCAATCAGTATTATCATCTTTTATGTTGCTAATGCTATAAAATTCAGATTTAACTTCCAAATTTGTACTCACAAATCACTTTGTGAAGAAGAAGCAGAACATACTTTCTCTCTTAGAAACAACTATATTAAGGTGAGCATGGTTGTGCACACATGTAAGCCCACTAATTGGGAGATGGAAGCTGAAGGATCAGGAGTTCAAAGCCAGCCATACTACATAGCAAGTTGAAGGTCAGCCTAATGACACTCAGAAAGGAGCCTGTAAAAACACCTACTTTCAACAGAAGAACTATGGGCCTAACATTTGTAACTCACTTGGTGATAGATAGATAGATAGATAGATAGATAGATAGATAGATAGATAGATAGATAGATATTTCTCAGGGGTCAGAGAGATGTTCAATGGTTAGGCTAAGCATACCTAATGCCCTTTCATAGGGTCCAAGCTCAGTTACCAGCACCCATGACAGGTGGATGGTAAATACCTCTAACTCCAACCCCAAGGGCATCTGAGCTCCATGACATCCCTGACCTGACACGCACACATATAATTTAAATTAATAAAACTTTTAAAATATTAATTTCTCTTCAGTTTTCAAAGCTGTTGGGTTTCTTCTATGGCTTCCAGGCTAGAGGAGCCTTAGCAACATCAGTACACGTTTGGGTCGCTTCTAATTCTTGTGGATTCATAGTAATTACCGCCTGTATTTACAACGGATAATACCTACATAGCACTTGATGACCATTGCCTTCTTAGTGAGTATAAGGTCAGAACCACAGGCACTTCTCCATTAACAGGGAGTACTCAGCAGAGTAGGGGGAGCACTCAGTCATCGCTGATGGCACTGCAAACGTGTATATTCACTATGGAAGCCAGTGTGGCTGTTCCTCAGCAAGATGGAAATTGATCTACCTCAAGATCCAGCTACACCACTCTTGGGCATCTCCCCAAAGGATTCTTCATCCTAGCACAAGGACACTTGCTCAACCATGTTCACTGCTGATCTAGTCATAATAGCCAGAAATTGGAAACAACCTAAATATCCTTCAACAGAAGAATGGATTAGGAAAATCTGGCATATTACAAAATAAGAGTGTTACTCAGCTAGTAAAAAGAAAGAAAGAAAAGAAAAAGAAACCATAAAATTCCCAGGTAATTCAATGAAACCAGAAAAAAAAAATCATCCTGGGTGAGGTATTCCAGACCCAGAAAGACAAATATGACATGCATTCATTTATATGTGGACATCAGTTGTTAAATCAGTGATAGCCAAGCTTCAATCTGAGATTAGGTATAGGTTAGGTATAGACTAAGGGACTAGGGGGACAAATAGATCTCATTAGGAGAGGGAAATAAAATAGACATAGATAGATGCAGAAGACTGGTATGGAAGGATAAAGTAAGTAAGGAGGGAGAAGGGATAGGGAGATGAGAGAGAGAATACATGGAGAGACAGCTAAAATAAAGGGCCACTAAATAGGCATTATGGAAACCTAACACAGTAGCAGCTTCCATATATACAGTATATAAGAAAAATATATATGTGTATATATATGCCTACCTAAATGAAATTGTCAAATAATGGAAGAGACAAACCTCAACTGGCCATCACTTGTTACCAAATGGAGTTTCCAGTACCAATAATGGGTTACATCTAATTGAGTTATAGGCCAAAGTGATCCCAGGGGAATCCCTAAACAACCCAGACTATTGCCAAAATTACCAGTTATTCTGTACAAATGGATGGCAAGTCCCCATTACTAAAGACAACACCTACACAACTCATTAAGTATAGAGAAGTTGAGTTAATCTCTACTTAGAGCCTTCACCCCTATATTTTAGAGTCTTTGGTACAGGAAGGTAGTCTGCATACTCCCAAAGGAGAAACATAAATACAAACCCACCCCCAAACCTTTTTATCTACAATGCTATCCTGTCTGCAAGAGATACTAGGGCAATAGTGGCACAAAGTTTGTGGGAGTAACCAACCAACATCTTATTTGACTCAGGGCACACTCCGTAAGATGGAAACCATACCCAACATTTGGGGGAACAAGCACCTGATAGCCCAGGGACCTAGGGGAAAACCAAATACTACAGTTCTAGATGATGATGAGATGATGATGATGATGATGATGATGATGATGATGATGATGATAAATGTAGCAATAAAATGAATTCTAATGGCATTCTGATATACTCATAGATCAGTGCCTTGCTCAGCCCTCAGAAAAGCTTCCTCCTGCAGTAGATGGAACAAATACAGAGACTCACAGCTGCACATTATGCAGAGAGTGAGAGACCTTGGAGTGCTCAGCCTTAAATGTGATGCCTCTGTCAAATTCCTTCCCTCGAGGCTCAAGTAACCCTGAGGAAGAGGTAACCAGACAGCGTGTAAGAGCCAGATGGGATGGAAGGCATTACATGATCAAAGTTCATTTAAACTCAGAGACTGAGGCAGCATGCACAGAGCCCGCACAGGTCTGCACCAGGTCCTCTGCATATATAGTATAGATTACAGTTCAGTGCTTTCATGGGATTCCTGAGCGTGCTAATCAGTGGGTCTCTGATTCTTGTGCTTTCTCTTGCGTGCTTTTCCTTGTTTGTTTTGGCCAACTCAGACATGTTAATTTCTTTACATATTATTATATCATTATATTATATTAATATATTATTATCCTTTAGAAGCTTGTTTATCTTCTCATGAGAGACAGAAAGAGAGTAGTCTCAGATGGAAGGAGAGGTGGGGAAGAACTGGCGGTTTAGAGGAAGGGGAAAAGGTAATAAGGATCTACTATGTGAGAAAAAAATCTATTTTCAATAAAAGGGGGAGAAAGATGCTAAAATGGTAAAGGGTAAAGCCCTAAAATTCAGCAGAATAGTGATGAAGAAGGTAAATTAGATAATCTAGCAGCAGGCTGTAGAAGAGG
>CACVCL010031775.1:0-26180 GCA_902729485.2 Mus minutoides | reverse complement strand
AAAAGAATAGGGAGGAGGAGGAGGGAGGAGAAAAATAGGGAGGAAGAGGAGGAAGGGGAAGAGAAGAGGAGGAGGGGAGGAGTAAAGGTAGGAAGGGGAAGGAGGAGGAGGGAAGGGAGGAGGGAGAGGAGGGAGAGGAGGGAAGAGGAGAGCCTGAGAAAGGCATGTGTAAGAGAGCATAAGGGAGTGAGTGGCAAGGAAAAGCAAAGATCTCTATGGCCCCAGACATATGAGAAACCCAGGGCCCCACAGCTCCATAGCTCCACAGCCCCTCAGTCCCACAGGCCTACAGGCTCACACAATCCCAAGGTCTTGCAGCCCTACAGGCCCATAGCTCCACAACCCTGCTGCCCCACAGCCCTGCAGCCCCGCAGCCCCACAGGCCCACAGCCCTGCAGTCCTGCAACCCCACAGCCCCTCAGCCCAACAGGCCAACAGCCCCACATCCCCACAGGTGCACAGCCTCACAACCCAGCAGCCTCACATCCCCACAGGTCCATAGCCTCACAGCTCCGCTGCATGGACCTGAAGCCATATCTTAGTCACTGTTCTATTGCTGTGAAGAGACACCATGACCAAGGCAACTCTTACAAAATGAAGTATTTACTGAAACCTACAGTTTCAGAGGTTTCGTCCATTATCATGGCAGGAGCATGGTGGCATGCAGACAGGTCCTGGAGCAGTAGCTGAGAACTTCCTCCCAATCGATAGAGAAGGGCAGAGAGAATAGACCTGGTGTGGGCCTTTTTGAAAAGCCTAACCCTGATTACATACTTCTTTCAATAAGGCTATATTTCATGATCCCTCTAATCCTATCAAAAAGCTACACTGCTAAGCATTTAAATATGAGCTTATGGGGCATTCTTATTCAAACCACGACAAGCTCCATAGCTCCACAGCCCCACAGCTATCACCGTCCTAGCGACTATCCATAGGACCGGTTGGCATAGCTGGGACGCATGGCCCGCCACTCTAGCTTCCTCTCATTCACTACTACTGCATCAGAGTCACCTGTGTGGTGGGGTGTTATCTTCCGAGAACAGTAACGACTGCTGTGAGCAGGAGGAGGGCTCCTCACGATGTCCCCCGAGAGTTTGTCACCGTACCCTGCTCTTCCCAGTCAACTGTGTCTAATACCACCCAAACTGCACGTGACCTCGTATTCTCAGAGGGTAGACTGTGGAAGGTGGAGGGAAGGACTTTATTTATATGGCTGTGGGGAACATCATGTTGGGGTAACATGTCCCGAAGTATGGCTGTTGGCATTTAGTTTAGATTCCGCCCCAGTTACCTGGCAACAGCCAGGTGTGCCTGACTCACTATAAAAGGGGCTGCTTGCCCTCTCCTCCCTCTCTCTCTTGCTCTCACTCTGTCCTCTTGCTCTGGTTCCCTCTCTCTTCCCATTCCCCTCCCCCCTCTCCATGTGCTCATGACTGGCCTCTTCTTCCCCACCTCTTCTGCCTTTCTCTGTCTCTATTACCATCTCAACCCTCCTCCCCATGCCCTGAATACACTCTATTCTATACTATACCAGCTTGTGGCTGGTACCTCAGGGGGAAGGGATACTTCAGCGTGGGCCCACAGAGGCATCCCCTTCCCCTATACCATACCTTGTCTCCACCAAACATGTCTTTGGTCTCTTAGCTTTTTATAAAAACCAACAGTGGCTGCTTTGGGGTTCCCTATAAATAATCCCAAACCCATGCTGTTTAAGTAAGTGCAATAAACTTAAGTGATCCCCAAGTTGGACTTTGGTGGCATGGCGCTTTTGTTGTAGAAATTGTTTAATTCCAACCCAGGGTTTGTATCCTGCCTTTGACCCTTTAGTTCCCAATATAACACACACACACACACACACACACACACACACACACAAACACCCTTTATATTTACAATAAACAGCACAAGAGCTGGGCACATACCTACCCTCTATGTTATTAGAGCCTACTTTTTATCGCTAACACTGAATTATTACTTACTATTGACTATGTTTTATCTGGGGTGCTCCTAACTGCAATTGGCCAGCCCTCAAGGTTTACCTAACCCATGGCGGCTTCCTCCTCCCTTCAACGTCTTTCCCCCTTGTGTTCCTCCTCTGACCCCAAAGCCAGTGAAACCTAAACCCACCTATGTCTCTTCTGCTGAGCTACTGGATGCTGGCATCTTTATTTACTAATTAGAAATAACTTGGGCAAGGTCACTTAGCTTTTAAGGGCAGACTCTCTGTCTCTGGGGCAACCAGTCTTGGAGACCCAATATTAGCATTAGAATATAAGCAGGATCAGGCCAACCTAATCTGAGCTTTTGCTGCCTTGTTTGGGCATGGGGAGGATCAGGTGTTTGTATCTCCCCAGAAAGAACTTCACACAACACCCCTAAATGTGTTTCCTGAAGACTTCTTCCCAAACACTAGTATCCCCTTAAATGAAATACTATAACCTGGCTTCAAAACTCTTGTAAATGTTCTCCAAAGGCATGCCCACCCTCCCGAAGGCCTCCTGCTGTTCCCTCAGGTCCTTCCTTCTTGGTCCCTGCACCAGTGTCTTTTAACATCATGGAAATACCTGTCTGTAGCGTCTTCTCGTGCTTGGGCCAGCTCAGCTGTCTTGGTATCTTACAGCTGGTATTTTACAGCTCTGGTTAGTGAGGTCTGTCGCCACCTAGTGGCCGTCTAGGGTGAAAGGGGAACTTCATCCAGAAGAGAGGTGGGTAGTGGCATTTTCTTGCCTGCTGAAGTAGTGTCACCCATAAAAGCACCAGGAGGCTCAGAAGATCCACGACACAAGTGGGATTTGAAGCAGGATGTGGAAGAAGGTGAGATTCATATTTGCAGACTGACAAGCAACCCGCTGTGAAAATACCCACCAACTCATAGTGGACTCTTGTTTTCCCCATCGTTTCTTTTCCTGCCCACAGGAAACTGCGCAGCCACTGTTGCACGTGCGCCTTTTGTGTGTGACTGCTCGTCCTCGAGGCTGCCTAGCCAGGCCACTGCAGTTGGCCCAGAGATGGGGCTTCACACTTAGATGGGTGCATTAGAGGCCCCCTTTATAGAGATCTAAACACAGGACCTGAAGAATGAAGCCAGGGGAGTGGGGAGATGGCGTTCTGCACAATCATGAAGACCTGAGTTTGGATCCCCAAACCCATATGAAAGCCAGGTACAGCAGCCTGCTCCTGTAACCCTAGCACTGAGGACAGAGATGGGAGGATACCTAGGGCTTACTGCCAGCCAGGTTAGATAGTGAGCACGAGGTTCAGTGAGAGACCTAACTCAAAAAACAAAGTGGATAACGATGGAGGAAGATTCCCTGATGTCAGTATTTGTCCCCTATATGCACACACATACACACACGTACTCACATACACACACAGGCACATATATACACACAAACATGAACACATAAACACACACAAACATGCATATATACATGCACTCATACATACACAAACACACATACATACACAGACATGTACACATATACATGTACACACAAACATACACTCAAATACACATATGCATGCACATATACACATACAAATATACACACATACAAACATGCACACACAAACACATACACAAATACATATGCACACAAATATGCACACATATACACAAACATGCACACACAAACACAAACATGCACATATACATACACAAACATTCACACACACAAATATGCACACATAAATATACAAACACACATTCACATATATACACATGCGCATATACACATACAAACATGCATACATATACACACAAACTTGCACACATATGCACATATACACACATACAATCACAATCAGAATAAAGGCAACCCTTTCCCTAAGAGCTAAGAAAGTAAAAATGTTGGAAAGACATTTGGCTTTTTTGAGCATCTGCTTTGGATGGGGGCCATTTGAACTGAAGATGGCGGAAGCAGAGGAGGAATATTTGCTTCAAGTCTTTGTGACCTGGTCCAGGACTGCTGACCATGGGACCTTCTTTGTGGAATAGACTAATGCTTAATATGCTGAAGTCTGTCATCTGAAGATTCTCACTTTAAAAAATACCTTCTTATATTTTAAAAAATCACATTTGGTATTTAATTTTTATCATTACATGTTTATGTATGTGGATCTCTCTCTCTCTCTGTGTATGTGCACTGTGTGCAGGTGCTCATGGAGGCCAGAAGAGAACCAAATTCTCTGGAATTGGAGTTCCAGGTGAGAGTGAGCCTCTGATGTGGGTGCTGGGAAGTTAACTCGCCAAGGTCCAGCCTCTGTGTGAGGAGGGTCCTGAGTGAGGTGGGGGTGGGAGCAGCGCTGATTCAATAGTGACTCAGAGTCAGAAGTGGATGCCAGCTGTCCGTTCAGGTGCTCTCTCTGTTCCCTGAGGATTCTCATTCTTCTTCCTTCTTCTTCTTCTTTCTTTTTCCTTTTCCTGACCAGAGAGCCTGAACCCAGTCTCTTATTTACTAAAGCTACACCATCTTGGATTTGACTATTGTTAATAATTATTTTTTAAGAAATCCTTAAATTTACATAATATTTCTACAAATCTCAGGTCATTAGTTCCAATCCCTGCTTCTTAAAACAGAAACTAAACACAGAGCAAAAGCATATTTCCTTATAGTTTTTATACAGCCTGTTCTTCACAGGTAACTGGGCACAGCTCTTGCAGTTTCCTGGTACAGCAGACAGCAGTCTTTAACAGCAGTAACTGTTTTCATGTAAGAACAGAAAGGTGACAGACTACTAGGGTTTAAATAAGTTCTTACAAAGTTTTAAATTTTATGTAAGTAAAGCAGCTAGCTTTCTCTAATATCTCTCTAGGCATTGTCGTCTTCAATCCTTCAAGTAGCTAGGAGAACAAAACAGTAACATTTTATATGCTTGTACATCATGTTTTAATTTTCTAACCTTTGTTTCCTATTCTGGCAACCCCATGGTCTCATATACTCTTCTTCTAATGCTATTTGTTTCTACATCATACACAAGCCTTCCTCCTATAAAATAAACCCATCATCATTGCTTGTTTTATATAGATTCCTTCTTTTCCTATCCATGCCTTTTCTTATTGAGACATTTTAACTCTCTATCCTTGATGTCCTCAAGATCACCCTAATTAATGCAACAGCCATTGGACTGGAAGGCACATGTATCTCCTCATGATTCCAAGCTTCAAGGCCAAGTCTCACAATGAACTATTTCTGCAGTGAACTATTTCTACAAAGGACCATGTAAGCTTCTATCGCCTTTGTGGTTATGTCATTTGGATCCTTTCTCATGGCCTTAAAGGCCAAGCAGAAGGCCTGTTCCTCATCTTACACAGTCTCATGTTCGCCTCCATTCCTCATTCCTGAGAACCGGATCTGTTTATTATGAAGTGATTAGCTCTGAGTAACGGGGCAAGTATATTCCCCAGAAAGTGAGATTGAAAGTTACATAGAAAAGACAGTATATCAGTTTCAGGGCAACAACACATGTGGGGAGCAATGGCCTGGTGATGCTCCAGGGGCGGGAACTGTGTCACCACCCCTCCCAACACACACACACACACACACACACACACACACACTCACTCACTCACACTCACACACCACACCACACACACACTCACACACACATACACACACAGAGCGAGAGCGAGAGTGAGAGCAAGAGCGAGCGAGCGAGTGAGAGAAAGAGAGAGAGAGAGAGAGAGAGAGAGAGAGAGAGTGCTATGCTGCTTCTGGCATGAACTGAAGTCCTCTGCAAGAGCAATGAAGAAGATTCCAAATTGCACATGGCTGAGACTAATCCTGAGCCATACATGACATTCACGAATAAAACACTTGTACTGAAGGACCTATTGCCACTTTATCAGGCTGCGAGCAAGTAGGACAAGGTATTAGACTCCTTTGGACATTATTCTTTCCTCTGTCCACACAACTTGTGGTGTGCTGTAATCCAAACAGAGCTGAGGAGTCACTGCCTTGGGATCTGGGGCACCGGGCTCTACTCCTGCGCGTGAAACCCTGAACTGTTCAAACCTTGGTGTGTCAGCAGCCAAGATGTTTAAACACGCTTGGAGGAATTCATAAAACACAGCTACTGTAGGAAATGGTAACAGTTCATAAACACATTTAGTGTTAAGACTTCGGATGCTGCTAGATCTACTTAAGGGGAGCTAGAATAGTTTCTTTTGTTCTGGGTAGGATCAAAATGATTTTTTTTTTAAAATTTTAAACATTGCAGGAGTCTCACAGTAGGGTTTCAGCATTTGAAAGCAGCAGGGACACATCTTTCTTTGATGCAGTCAAGATAAAAGGGTTGCTGACAGCTTCGAACAGGCAAGAAGAATCCAGATGTTTACACTGGATCTTCCAGATCTGGAAGTGGATAGGATTTCTCTTCAGCGGGCCAACCAGGATTCCTCTCTAGGACCTGCGTAGACAGAGGGTTACTGGTTTCCTGAGTGACCCATAAGTCACCCTCTGGAACACAGACATACGATTTTGGTTTTGGTCACTAGGAGTCTGTGTAAGTATGGGAAGGAGAGCCACAGCTGGTACACTGAGTTCATGGCTTCACAGATTGTAATGTAAGCAAGTGTGCAGTGAAAACACCAAGTGGACCACTCCTTGGCTGAAAAAAAAAAGTTTATTTGGGGGAATTGGAAGACATCCTGACTACCCCTTGGAGGAAGAGAAGAGCAAAAGGTGGGGGAGCCTTTCTGATTTTAAAGAAACAGGCAGGGACAGGAGGCAGCCTGTAAGATGGAAGTTAGGATAGCAACGGGGGAGAAGACTCCAGGAGCTAGTGTATGTATTTCTGCTCGGATGGAAGGGCATCCTGGGACTTGGGAGCCCAGGGACCATACAACTCAGGGGAGGTATTGCGGCTCCCAGGGGAAGGTATTCCCAGCTGCGTTGAGGAGCTCAGGAACCTCAGCTCCACTCCTCTTTGTTTCTTCTTTTCGTGGCTTCTTCTGACAAGAGAGTCACACTGGGCAGGAAATCGCATGAAAGAGATTTATTGGCGGGTCCAGGGTGTGGAGAGATGAATACAGGGATTCTGCCCCCAGAAGTGGGCAGCAGGGAATTGGACAAAGGGGCAGCGCTTATATAGGATTCCTTAGGGGCTAGAGCTTTTCAGGCCAGAGATTTCCTGACTGAGGATTGGTGGGATTTCAAGTCCTGAGCTTGAGGAGCTCAGGGATTGGTGGGTTTTCCGATTGGTGACTTTTTTTTCCCCACCTTCCCTCTTTTTCCTGCAGTGGGACCATGCATTAGGGTGGGAAGTCCTTCCGGGATGCAGCATGCTTTTGCTGAGGAGCCATCTCTGTGAGGCTGCTGGGAGTCTGGGGCTGAGAGGAGGTGTTGCTACTAGGGACAGCTCCTGTGGGAGAGCTCCTGCTGGTATTTCACCAAGGCTTTGTGTCACCACAGTGGCAACTCCTGTAGCTACTGTGAAAGCTGCAGGCTGAGGAGAATATGGTGCCGCAGTTTTGACAGGAACCACCAGTTCTGCATCTTACCACAGCCATGGTCTGGGGTGGGAAGCGAGGGGCCAGCCACCACTTTGAAGGATTTTGCAGCCCACTGCTTAGGGACTACAGCTTGCGGGCTTTGGCATGTGCCTATAGGTCCATGCTAATAGGGAACTAGGTGTCCCATTGATAGAGATACAAGTATTGGTTCTTCCTGACAGGCAGACCTGGTCACAGGTTTCTGAGCAAAACTTAGCTTAAGCTTTTGCTTACTCGCTAACAGGGTGCAGCCTGAACTCAGCCCAGACTGAAATGCATAACATCGCTAGTGGCACTGCCATTTTGAGAGTTGGGGGTCACTTTGGACCTAACACTTTCCATTTAGGCTGAGGCTGACGTCAGTAACTGTGTTAAATGGGAAAGTTAATGAAAAAAAAAAATAAGTGAATACCAGTCATGGGGGGTGACAGAGGACACAAATGGATAGAAGATTGATCTGACCTGGCTTCCATCCTCAGTCGTCTAACTGCTCATACAATGCTAGGGAAGGGATGGCTGCCCTGGCAGGGGTAGGTGAGGGTTTGGAGTCATCTAGAAGACACTCTCCTAGCCTGGGTTTGAGGATATTTAGAGAGAGGACTGGCTGAGGTGGGAAGCCTACACTCAGAATAGATGCCACCTTCCAGCCAGCAGTCAGTTTTAAAGAGGATGTTGTAATCAAGAGACCTAACCCAGTGGTTTCCATGGAGGAAATGCCATGAAGAGGCTCTAAGACAGAGACCCAGATATCAGTGCCCTGGATTCCATGTGGAGAAATGTTTCTCCCAAGCATCTTCAGATGTTGGTATCTACAGACCTTTGTTGTGGTATAGCATCTATTTTTCTAGCCTCTGTCTGCCAGAGCCTGGCTTTTTCTAGGGTCTCCCACATGGTCTTTCTTCCCAGTGTCTAAGGCTTACTCTTTTAACCTTGTTTGAACTCAATTACTGAGGACTGGTTCCACCTCTAAATAAGGAGGCATCCACAGGTACTGGATGTTAAGGCTCGGGCATGTCTGTTTTGCAGAGTTGTATTTCACCCACAATAGCCTGTTTGATAAATGTTCCTATCTGAAGCCAAAGTAAATTCAATTCTATTCCCCAGAAACAAGAAGAGTCCCTCTGAAGCTAACAAAAACATCTGTGGAGTTTTGTTTCCCTAGCAACAAGCAGCTCTGGTGCAAGTACCTATGGCCATAAAAGGACGCCATGCTTATTTCTCAGTGTGCATACCTGTGCTGTGGCAGTCATCAAGTCATGTCTGAGGCAAGATTCATGAGTGAAAATAGAATGGAATAATCTAGACTAGGAGCTCCTGAAGGTGATCTCTGCTTCTCTCTCCTTTGTTTCCAAAACACATTTTGCCTTTGAAATTTTGAGATTATTCTCATGGCTAACTTTTATTTTATGCTGGGCCAATTGCTAGTGTATGGACTATGTGACTCTCAGGAAAACTGTCTTCTCTCTCTCTCTCTCTCTCTCTCTCTCTCTCTCTCTCTGTGTGTGTGTGTGTGTGTGTGTGTGTGTGTGTGTAAAACTTCTGGTGTAGAACCCAGGGCTCAGTCAAAGTCCTCAAACATAGTCCAGTCTTCTGGAAAACCTGGAACAAAACAGCATGGTTGCTTGAACTTTTTCCTGGGGAGACAAAAACCAAAAACCTCCTCCAAGTTACTAAGGGATAAACCAGGTATGGTCACACCAAGATCCAACCCAGGGAGTCAATGAGTTTATGGTGCTTATAGAGTTTGGGTAGAGGATTATCTATATACAGGATGACCCCAAAGGAGTCTCCCAACCTGAAAGATTCAACCAGCAAGGATGTTAGCTTCTTAATGGCTACATAGGTGGGGAGGCCCATCATTTAACCATCCCCAGTCAGTATATTCTGGCAGCTGCTGAGACCATAAGGCAGAATCCTGAACAAGTATGTGTGTGTGTGTGTGTGTGTGTGTGTGTATGTGTGTGTGTGCACGTGTGTATGTATGTGTGTGTGTGTGTGTGTGCGCGTGTGTATGTGTGTTGTAGGAGGCAGTGGCTGAGATCTCAAGTCAGTTTCTGATGACTCTCTTTACTCCTCTCAGTGGGGGATGTTAATAGGTCCTGCTAGCAGTCACAGCCACTGCTGACGAACATGTCAAAATCTGTCATGTTTGGAGGACGACATTCTGCAACAATCACAGATGCTTGTCAGCTGGTCAGGTTGTCTCAAGAGGCTTCTTATTGCCAGGAGGATAGTTGGGTCTTGTGGAACCCACTGACCCAGTGATGTGGTTCTCTTGTGATCTTTCACCCAAGGGCCTGTATTTAGAGGTCTTGAGGTGTGTGGGATACTGGGAGGACCTGGAAGAAGTCATTTAGGCAGCATGCTATCAGGTGGGGTTGCCTATCTGGCATCTGGTTTTAAGATCTTTCATGCATAAGGGACTTTACACATTCATGAAGCCAAGCTGGGGCTAGTGTCAGGTCCCTGAACCTTGCTGTGGTTTAGGTCTGAAGCAACCCTCAATGCAAAAGATTGATATATTAAAGGCTTGGCCATCAGCTGTGTAGATATTGGGAGGTGGTGGGAGAGAAGTTAGGCCACTGGAGACATTCCCTGGAGAAGGATATAAAGATCCCAACTTCTCCTCTTTCTCTCTTTACTTCCTAGCTGCTCTTTGGTGAACAGGCAAACCCTATCTACTGCATGCTCCCAGCCTTATCATAGGTCTGGATCCATGGGAGCCAAGTGACCATGGACTGAAACCTCTGGACAAAACCAAACAACTCCTCCTTTCCAGTTGATTTTTCCTCAAGTGTGTAGTCTCATAGATAAGAAGCTAACAGAAACCCCCAGAACCTTGAGAGACCTTTGTAGGCTCAAGAGTTTTCAAAACCTATTTAATAGTGTTTTTTTAAAAAATACTTTAACTTCCCTTCTAGCCCATCAGCCACCAGAGGTAACGGAAAGGAAAGGCAATAGGGCAAAGGAGGATGTGGACCTGTTTAGAAATAGCTCTTTGGGGGCAATTCTAATCTTCTTTGGCAGGATACCAGCAGTTCTATTCACATGAATTAGTGACAGTAGATCGATCCAGAAGAAACTATGAGGCTCTGCCAATCAGCCTGAGTCCACTCAGAAGAAACAAGAAGCTGCCTGAATATCATGAGAAGTTCTTTGGTGCATTTTTCTCTATGAACTCACAACAAATGATGAGCAGCTAAGAAGGTGAGGCGAACCAATTCCACAGTGTCATCAGGGAAGACCAGCATCAGCAAAGTTCAAAAAGACCAGCAAAGAGTGTCAAGGTGAACCAATGTCACACAGCCCTGTCCATTGTTTGTTGGGTTATACTCATATTCTTTCCAAATATCACGTGTCCTCTCAAGCGTACACTCTCACAAAACATCACACCCCCCTTTCCAGACAGCTTCCAGAAAAACAAAGAAACCATATGTCTGTTCTCAGCAAAACATCCTCCCATGTGTCTGCTTCAGCAAAACATCTTAAGACAGCTTTCAGAAAACCATCACATGATACAACTGAGTCTCCAAAGAAACTAGAAATTTCCACTTTAGAATTCCTTTCTTTATAAGCTTAGCCTTGTTTGGGAATTTCACTGTGGTAATAATAACATCAGAAAATGAGAGAGAACATATATACGATGTTAACACAGCTGCATCTTCTCATAGGTAAAACAACTGAACCATCGTCTCATCATCCACAGTTCTTCAGCACTCCTCTATTGGCAGGGGTTGGGGGTAGAATCTAAGTCTTCTGTCCCTCAGGCTAGACTCTGACTCCTGATAGGGCATCATGGGAGTGATGTAGTAGGTGAGGTCATAAATGTCCCCCAATGAGGCACATGCTCCAGTCCCCTTCCCTTTGCTTATGAATAAGGATCATCACAGGATGATGACCAAGTACCGTGAGTGTCAGTGTAGTAGGTGAGATTGTGAGAGTCTCCTATTGTGTCCTCTGCAGTCCCTTTTCCCTCCAGTGAGATTGCTTGTGAATATGGCGACTTTCACAGGACAGAAGAGGGATTACCTCCCTTATTCGCCTGTGCCTTTGGAAGGCAGAGAGTTTCTAGTTGACAGCAGAAGGGGAAGCCAGACATGGACACAGGAACAGGGCTTCCTTTATTGTTCTGCGCCTTTGAAGATGGAAAGTAGAGACAAACTCAGCCTGGGACCCTGGAAACTTTTAGAAATAAGGATCTTAGGGGGCCCTGAGCAGAGAACCAAGCCACATCAGCCTTGACTTCTTTCTTCCAGAACGGCAAGGCACCGACTGAGCGCTGCTGCAGCCTGCTACAGCCTGGCACCAACTGAGCTGCTACTTCTGCCTGGTGCAGAATGGCACAGACTGGGCACACATGCAGCTTGATGTAGCCTAGCACCGACTGATTGTCTCCTCAGCCTGGTGCAGCCTGGTATAGCCCGAGCACCTCTGCAGTCTACCTCATCTGTGGTAGTTTATTACTTGGTAACAGAAAACTGGTAGGGTGACATCACTGTGAGAGCCCAGCAGCTTCCATTTCATGGATCTCAGAAGTAATAGATCTGGAAACCCAGCTGCCTTGCTGTGATGATGCCCCTGTAATCTTGTAGAAGGGTCCATGATCCATGATCAGACAGGATCCATGATCCTCAGCTGCAGCCAAGCCTGCTATTTGAATATTTGGTTGTGGGACTATGAAAGGCAGTCTGTGTTTTGGTGGAGCGAGGTTTACTCGGGAAACCTAGTAAAAAATTCTACAAGGGACGGAACAGTGAGCTACACCCCAGACACAAATGTCTGATACCATGAGCCCCCAACTCCATCATTCTGTCACATAGGCTGTCCAGACTCCACCCTCACAGTTTCCTGGCCATAGCCAGTTATGCTCCGCCCCACAGTTACCTGGCAACAGCAAGGTAGCCCAGCCCATTATAAAAGGGGCTGCTTGGCCCCTCCTCTCTCTTCCCTCTTTTGCTTTTTCTCTAGCCCTCTTGCTCCCTCTTTCCCCCTCCCTTCCTCTCTCTCTCCATGTGGCCATGGCTGGCCTCTGCTTTTCTCTCTCTCTCTTTCACAATAAAGCTCTAAAACCATAGACTATCTCTGTTCCTCAAGACCCGTGACCCGCTGTGCTAGAACAATGGAATAGACCTTCCCCTAAAGAGCTGTGTCTCATCTCCCTTGTGAAGGCCTCCCAGTGTTTCCAGCTGCCAGACCAGACCAAGGACTCTGGCCTGAGTGGGAACAACCCAGCACCTTTTCCCCCTGCCCCTTCTCCCTTGGCCCTGGGGCTGACTGAGCTGCCCTCGAGGTCCCCACTTTGTTCTCAGCTCTTCTGCAACATCTGGGATGTCTGAGACTGAGAACCTGTCTCTGGACCCGAGCTGACTCATCCACGGTACTCAGCGGCCTGTGGTTCCCAAGAGTTAGAGATGAGACTGAACCTTCCCCACCCCTGGAGTGGGGTCCAGTGGTCTAACACAGCCAGACACCTGTCCCATGGTGGTTCCATGGGGTCCCGAGGCAGTCTCCCATGTCTGCCCGTTGAGAGCCCTGGAGCTCTGGTGGGACACCGGTCATATCTCCCACCCCTTTATTTCCCCATTTGTGGAACTGTTAGGGAGAAATTTGGAGGTGTGGTCTTGTTGGAGGAGGTGTGTCGTTGGGGGTAGGCTTTGAGTTTCAAAAGACCATGTCAAACTCAGGGTTAGGGTTAGGGTTAGGGTTAGGGTTAGGGTTAGGGTTAGGGTTAGGGTTAGGCTCTTTCTCTCTACTTGTAACTTAATGGGTCAGACGTGAGCTCATAGCCATTGCTCCAACGTCAGGCCTTGACTCCCTGCCACTGTGCTCTCTGACGTGATGGTCATGGACTAACCCTCGAAAACAATAGCCCCTAATTAAATGCTTCCTTTATAAACTGCCTTGGTAGTGGTCTCTTCACAGCAATAGAAGTAACTAAGGCACTGACTGTTCAGCCCTGTGGATGAGCCTTCTTACAAACAGCCCCATCTGACACAGAAGGACATCTAGGAGTATCACACAGTTGTTTTTGTTTGCCAACTTGGGAGAATTTAGAATCACTCTGAAGCCCTCGCTCCTCATCATGCTTCTGTACAATCCTTTCAAGAAAAGTAACTGATGGGGGAAGATCTGCCCTACATGCAAGCACCCACCAATGGGCAACCCAGAGATAAAGCTGCCCAATGAGAGAGCAGACCCACAGACAAAGCTGTCCAATGAGAGAGCAGCCGGGGTGTAATGGTTGCTGTTTCCTCTTGAACTTGATGCTGACCTCTGTTCCTGACAAAAGAATCCATCTTCTCTGGCCTTTCAATCAGATTGAAGGTTAGAGACTCTCCAGGGAGTTCCAGGCCTGCATCGCTGGATCGGGACTTTTGAGGGACCAGCTTCCTGGACTGAGCAGCTACCAGGTTCTCAGCCTCCTGAGGGCGCAGTCGGCCATCGCTAGACTCCCAAGTCCTATTGTGTACGCCAGTTCAGCAAAGCCCCGGATATATGTGCTCTGTTGGTCTGCTCCTCTAGAGAGCTGTGCTCGAGGTACTTTCCTAGGCTACAGAATAACAGGCTGTTCTTTTCGGAAGCCACTGCAATTCATGGTGGTGGAGTAGACTGATTTTTCGGCTGTTTGCCACCCACGATGCTGATTATGCCTCTGGTGACATGATTGACATGGAAGGTGGCACATCCATCAAAGATCAAGCTCCCTGAGAAAAGATGCAGCCTTTGCAATCCCAAAGCCACATTGCCCTGTTCCACTGTCCTTCCAGGCGTGCACAGAGGGCATTTTGCAAACTCTTGGCTATAGGAGGATTTATGAGCCTGGTACCTGGGTATGCCACACTCAGAAAAAAAATGCAAATAGTTCTGTCCAGGGTGCAATGGGACGAACTATTTCAGACCACTCAGGTGGGTCTGAAACTGGGCACAGTTCTGGGAACTAACTGAACTTTCTCATCGGTTTTGAAGTGATCAGTGTTTTGACATATTCTAATTCAAATGGCCCAATGTAGAATAAAAGGAAAACACAGCCTCCCCCTCCGTCTGTGTATGTACATTCATCTGAAACTGAGCCAGGAGGGTGTTCCTATAGTTGCTGTGATATATTATAATGATACTGTCATCATAATGCCACATATTATTATGGAGCCATTAAAATTGTGTTTGTGAGTGGCTTTTAGTGATATGGAACCATGGTTTTAATAGAGCCTTAAATTTAAAAGCCTATAAAATTGCACATTCAATGACTATATTCTATATAATATATAGAAATATATAGTTGTTGAATTAAATATTTCTAATAGTTGAGACGTAGGCACAACTGAATGCTTTAGAGTAAATGATTTTTAAAATAATGTTGATACATCTATAAGACATAATGCTGCTTAGCCACTAAAAGAATAATACAGAAGTTTATGAGTACGTAACCTGCGGCTATGTGGGTAGTAGCCACCTAGGACTGCTGCTGGGAGGCAGCACAAGAGTCACCCAGCCATAAGACAGCAGTGACATGTTAGACAGTGTCTGCTGGAGACCAGCCTATTTGCTATTACTGCAAACATCTCCAGTGATTTATGGAAAAAACAATCAACTCGAGGGCTGTGGTCGTGGCTCAGTGGGTGGAGTGTTTACCTATCATGCATGAAGCTTGTGCTGAAACTACATAAAAGCTGGGTGGGGAGATGGAGGAGGAAGGTCGGAAGTTCAAGGTCATCCTTGGTTACAAAGTTAGTTTGAGGCTAGCCTGGGCTACCCTATGAGACTTTGTCTAAGAAAGACCAAATAATAGTAATTATGCTAATAGACTTCACATTTCAGAGTGGCTTTGGGTTCACAGTCAAAGTGAGCAGAGGACTCAGAGTGTGTATATGTCCTGCCCCCCTCCATGCACAGCTTCCCACCACTGACATCTGACCAGGGTCTGCACGGACTCTGGTTTGTCAGAAGCCATCAGAGGACAAGCTGATACAAGCAGGTGATCTTCCTGAGATGTCTGCCTTAGATTAACCTTTACGATGGAACTCCGGTAGGCAACACCCAGGAGAAAAGCATCTTAGGTTACGATTTCTGCTATTAATATGCTTTCCTGTTATTATTAAACATATATAACAATCACTAGGTATTAGCCCACCCCTTTTGAGCAGATCTCTGCAGAACTACAAAGATGTATTACTGTCTTACAGTGATGCTGTTTAGACAAATAGATGAGTTCTTAATTCTTAATGATGATCCTATAAGAATTTCTAAAATTATATCAGTATTTATTAAGGTCTTTATACTAGGACTGCATTTGGGTCCTTTTCTGATAGTCAAAACTGAAAAGAGAACTCTACCAGCCTCCCACATGTCATTAGTTAATTGCTTCTAGATGGTAACCGGACTTTCTACTACTCAGAGCACATTCCAAGAGGTTGTAAAACTGTTAACCGAAGGTCATAAAAAGGGAACTCATGATTTATTATAGGTGCTAGGAAAGAAGATAAAAAATTGACTGGGTTTATCTACACGAAACTTCACTAATAACTTAGTTACATTTTTTAACTCTCAGTGAACCTGTGGAGCTGTGACAGGTGATGGATGTTTAGCCAGATAATTACTCCTAATGGATATGTATGTAAACAGTCTCTGTTGTAAACTTCTATTTCAGTTTATGATTTGATGTGTGAACTTGTGATGAACTTTTTAACATGTGATCATATATTCTGGAAGATGTATAAGTGCTGAAGACAAAAGAGAAGAGTCAGAACTGAGCTGAGGAGAATTTTTTAGACAGAGCTAAATTCAAGAAGAACAAGAACAAGTACAGACATAGCTTTCAGAGAAAAGCAACTGAGAGTTAGAACATTATTTTGGCATCAGAGCAGGAGGAGAGAGCAAGATTAGAAGGAGAATGCAGAGTCGAATAACTTAGAAACTATAGGTAACATAAAAAACTAAGAGAGCAATGTACAGAATGCAGAGGGAAAGAGGAAAAAAGAAAAAAAAAACTGCAGAGAGCAGAGGAGCAGGCAGGCAGACGCCTTCTTACCATGGGACAGAAAAGGTCTTTTGTTAATAATGAGGCAGACTTAGTCTTATTAAAAAAACAAAACTTTCTTCTTACAAACTTGGGTTAAATTCATTTAGTAATAAAAGGGTAGAAGCTTTTTCTTTTGCAATGTAATAAAGATTGGAGCTCATTTTTCATCCAGAATAAGTGAGTTCTTTCTGCACCAGTGTTTGGTCTTTTTCTCCTTATGCATATGTAAGTATGGATGTGTGTGTATGTGTGTGTGTGTGTGTGTGTGTGTGTGTGTGTGTGTGTGTGTGTGTAATTGTGTGTAATAATGAGAATGCATGCAAGCTGAGCCCAATTGGTATGAATAGAAATGTATAAATGCACATGGGTGAATCTGTATATGAATTTATGTGAGTTTATACATATTTGCTTATGTAAAAGTTTTTCCTTCTGCAAGTGGCATTCTCTTCTCCTGATTCAATAGCAGTTTATTGCTCCAAACTTCCCTCTAGCCTGACAAGCAAGAGACATCTGGACAATAGGAAAAGGTTCTAGCAACTTAATCTCCTGCTGTTTTAGGATGAGGTGCTAAGTGCCAGAAGTTTCTGGCCTCAGAGGAACACAGAAGGCAGGTCAGCTACAGTAGCATAGTAACTTAGATAAGTAAACTTTTTATTATTATACAGCAACCCTAAATATCCTGTAAGATAGAGTCTCACCCTCTACCGATGCTCTTCCTCCTCTGCTGCCTCAAGAAGAACTGGCAAGAAAGAGGACTCCACTGGGGCTGGCCTAGCACTTGTTCTCACCTGGGTTTTACTGTAGGGCTGGCTCATTCTGCTCATTCTGGCCATGGGACACTCTGTGTTTGGACAAACACCTGTATTGTGACATGCATTCAAATCACACCCTCACATGGAGCAGGAAGCCCTATTTTAACATACACACACACACACACACACACACACACACACACACACACAGGCACACACACACACACAAACACGCTTTAACGATTCAGCTCTTTCCTTGGCTCCTACCAACCTTATAGCACCAACTGCATTTTCCCCAGAATTGACCCTGCAGAAGTCACTCCATGTACCTTCTTCTCTGATTCACTTCTTACAGTGTTCGTTTGCTTACACTGATAAAAACTGTAAGCAAGCTGGGCGTGGCGAGTATTAGAACTCTATGACGTCAGCACATGGAGGAGGGGGGAGTGGGGGAAGGAAGGAAGGCCAGAAGCTGGAACATATTCCTCATGCTACCTCTAGAGGGCAGAATATGCTTAATCATTATTAAGAATGACTCCTTAGGGCCTGGCCGGGCGCTGATGTGCAATTCCAGTTACTCAGCTGGCTGAGGCAGGCTGAATCCAACTCCAAGGCCTGGCCAGGACTACAGGATGAGTTTTAAGGGACTCTGGGCAACTTGGAATTTATCTCAAAATAAAAGTAAAGGGGAGAGTGGCATCATTTACCTTTTGGATTTTTAATGAGAAGCTTTAATTATTTTTCTTATTAAAGACGTGATTCACATTTACTACAAGAAATAAGAAAATACGGGAAAACAAAAGGAAGAAGTTATGAAGAAGTTAAATGTGAGCTGCCAGCAATTGAACCTGGGTCCCTGGGTCCTCTAGAAGAGCAGCCAGTGCTAACTGTTGAGCCATCTCTCCAGCCCCTGGATTATAATATATTAAAGAATTAGAAACTGGTTACTAAGTTGCTACACCTTTACATTTTAAAACAGATATATGCTGGGTTATCCATAGTGTTTGCCATAGTATGGTGGTCTCAGCCATATTCTATTTCATAAATTTCCTCCTTTTTGGGCCAGTGAAGGCTCCGTGGGTAAAAGACTTCTGCTAAACTCAGCGACTTGAGTTAGAGCCCCAGGACCCACTTGGTAGAAGCAGAGAAGTGACCTCTGCAAATTGTCTCTGACCTACGAGACAGATAAACACAACAAATATATATTAAAAAAAATAACTTCTTCCTTTTGTTTTCCTGTATTTTCTTATTTCTTGTAGTAAATGTGAATCACGTCTTTAATAAGAAAAATAATTAAAGCTTCTCATTAAAAATTCATAAAGCTTATTTATGTGGGATGGTGAGATTATAGAGGATTCTCAGTTTCTCCTTTGTGTGACATTGAACCCAATATAAAATTGCTATTTCTGGGGGCCTGGAGAGACAGCTCAGTGGTTAGGAACACTTGCTGCTCTTGTAGAATAACCCGGTTTGGTTCCCAGAATTCTCAAGGCAGTTTACAACCACTCACAATTCCAGTCCAGGGGATCTGCCACCATCGTCCGGCCTCTGTGGGTGCTGCAGGCATGTAGAATACATATGTCTTAGTCAGGGTTTTACTGCTGTGAGCAGATACCATGACCAAGGCAACTCTTATAAGGACAACATTTAATTGGGGCTGACTTACAGGTCAGAGGTTCAGTTCATTATCATCAAGGCGGGAGCATGGCAGGTATGGTAGAGAAGGAGCTGAGAATTCTGCATCTTTATCTGAAGGCTGCTAGGAGAAGTCTGGTTTCCAGGGAGCTAGGACGAGGGTCTTAAAGCCCACACCCACAGTAACACACATACTCCAACAGGGCCACACCTCCTAATAGTGCCACTCCCTGGGACAAGCATTATGCAAACCATAACAACATACAAACATGTAGGCAAACCCTCATACATATAAAATAAAATACAAACTTGAAAAAAACTGGTATTTCTAGAGGCAGGATAGAGTCGAACATTGGCTCAATTATTTCATAATTTTTAAAAACAAAAACATCTCCAGTGGTTTTTCCTCACGGGGGGGGGGGAACAGATAAAATGTCAGCTGTCTTGAAAATCTATAGTGAAACATATGCTGAAGGTTCTATTTAATGCCTCAGTTGACGAGGGAACTGCCATGATGTTGGAGCAGAATCATCAGAGAGCTCAAAAAGAATGCTGTTACACTGCGTCATAGGCACACTCGTGTCCCACAGCTGAGGGACGCAAGAGTCCTCTGAAGTCCTTTCCCAGTCCCAAGGTTCTCATGGATTTCCCCCTGTGCCTTTGTATAGCTGAATATAAAAACCAAGCCCAGCCAGACCTTCTGGGACCTTCTGTGGTCACATCTGAGACCACCCCAGCTCTGCCCCTGCATTCAGGACCTTCTGACCTCTTTAGGTGTCACAGGATTCCAGGCCTCCTGTCATTACAGGCTACCTGATTCACATTATTCCCTCTGCCCAAGGACTGACTGGCTGTTTCCTCAGACCAGCTTTCTTTCCCTAACCACCTAGCATGTCCACATCCATCTGAGGCCAGTCCTGGCTTCCTGGGGCTTCCCAGTCCCCTGAAACCTCACCACTTTCCTTCAAAGCCTCCCTGGCATCTCGATTGCCTCATGAATATGTGTTATGCAGATTTGAACTTTGTCAATTTAAAATAGCAAGGGCCAAAAATATCATGAAAGTTTCTCTTTGTGCTCAAACTTAGAATTGACGCAAATCTCTCAAACAGGCACAGTGCCTCAGGACAGCAGACCTTCAGACATGTTTGTAAAGATCCCTAGGTAGTGTTTTCTGGACTAGGGGCATCTCTGAGAGAGAGGGTCACATGGGGGGTTGGAAGGAGAAGATCACGGTCCATGCTCAGTCTTCCAGGAAGGAGTCCAGGCTGCAGTCCGTGTTCAATTCCCTGGGGGCTGACAGGAGTGGGGGTCACAGTGCACACTTGGACTTCTAAGGGCTGTCAAGAGGGGACCTCTATCCAGGCTCCTTCCTCTATCCAGGCTGAGGCGCCTGCAGGCAGGTATTCCGCTCTGCAAGGAAATGAGATCCACAGACAAAAGGATCTCTATCTAGTTGCAAAGGGAGGAAGGGATAGTTTATCCTGAGACAAATGTGCATGACGCCAGCCACGGAAACCAAATTCAGTTTTGCTTGAAAGACAGGTTCCATGGTGGACTTTTAATCACAGAACAAAGAACAGTCATGAATCAGACCCGTTGTTGGGGACAGCGGGTAGGTGCTTTCCTGCGAAACTGAAAAGTCGGAGTTACAGGTTTCAGGCCCTATCTGACAACATTCTTAGGTCTTAGTTTGGTGGAAGCAACGGTCGGCTAAGTTAATAATCCAAAAGTTTTTATTTATAAGCCAAAAGGATGTTACAGACACAGAGGTGGGTGATAAATGGCTACGAAGGCGACTAAAGGTAGCCCACGATAAGTTGGCACTTGATATACACCATTCCAACTCCCCAGGATCAGGGATTTCTACTCAGCCAATCAATCTGCAGTCTTCATGCTTTTTCTCTAGGAACTTCAGCTCTCGCTCCTGCGGGCTGGGCTGTAAAGCCCAGCTCACTTATCTCGAAGGTTGTCCTGTTGGCTTGCAGGAGAGGGAACCGGTTTCACCAGGCCTTGGGCCTCTGCTACAGGCAGGTGGATGGCCAGGCCAAGGTATTTTGGCACAGTCTTTGGGGCTGACTGAGCCTGTCAGACTCCGGCTGGTGGCAAAGGGCGATTGAACCAGGATATGGGCAGCCTTGACCCTTAAGGACTGGAAAAAGGCTCCGTGGAGGAAGAGTGGAGGCTCCACCTCTGTTTCTTAGCCCGAGCCTGGACTTCCTGTGTTTGGACCGGCTAATGGTTAAGAAGGAAAGTCACTGCAGCTAGGGGCGCCCACACCTGTCAGCAACACCTGGTTTATAGCCTGGGTACTGACTGGATAGGGCCACTTGGCAAGGAACTTCCTGTTCCCGGGTGAGGAGTGTCCAGTCAGAAGTGTTCCCGTGTTTCTATAGAGAGCAGCCAGAAGCCAGGAAGCCCTGTGTGAACAGGATACAGAGATTTACCTGCCTGAGGTAAGGGAGGCCACGCCAGTGTGAGGCTCTCCTGGAAGGGGTGTTCGTTCGTCCGTCCGGTGGGTTTCTCCTCCGGGTTCTCTGGGTACTTGGTCGGCTACTCCAGAAAAATACACAGAGTGTTTGCCTTTCAGCTTCCACTGGGTTGAAAATTAAACAGGAAGGGTGCTCTCAGGGTTTAAAAATCCCAGTAATTTGTGATAGAGTGCCCGTCTTGCACAGAGCTGTCCTGGGGTTATGCTAGGACCCTGCTGGAATTCAGGGGAGGGTCTCAGGGTCCAGAAGCTGGGAAAGTGGTCTCCTCATTCCTTAGACAAGCTTGTAAATGCCCTCTTCCCTGATGGGGAACATAATGTTCTATTGCCACTGGGGATTCTGAGAGGGCAGATTGCAGGAGAGTGAGGAGTCGGGATCGTAGTGAGGGAAAAGACCCCAGTGAAGAGGGACTCCACAGTGAGGAAGCAGTTCTGAACGCAGCTGCACGGAGTTTCGGAGTTTCGGATTCCAAAGTGCAGCAGAAACGCTGGGATGGAGAAGCCCCTTGCTCAGCGGAACTCCAGCTAAGCCTACTGTCCCCGAGAAGCCCTTGGTCCCTGCTCTGCCTCAAACAGCACATTCAGACCCTTTGGAAGTCTCAGTATAAAGTATTTTGAGCAGCTCAGAAACAAGGAGTTATGAGACAGCAGATTCATGGTCTCTGTCAATCTACGGGGGAGACATGTCAGATTTTCTGAGTGTTTTTTTTCCCCCTTGTCAGGCCAGTGAGGAGTGGGTAGGAGGTTAACAAAACTTAATAAGACTTATATTTTTGGAAAGATGACAGTTTTTCAACATAAAGTAGGTTATTCAAAGCTTTCCAAAGCAAAATGAATGAGAAGTTGAGTCTCAGGTTTGGGTCAGCCTCCCACAGAGGTATTATTATCTAAGGATTTCTGACCTAGGTCCCTGCTTAATTAAAGTTACATGTGTGACTTTTGACTACACTGTAACTATTCCCCTTTGGACGTTGTCAGCACACACACACTCTCAGGTTCTGTGTCCATGTGTATCCCCTTCTGTGGCAGTGGTCTCATTGCTTGCTTCTGGCCTGGGACAACTGGGACAGCTGGGGCAGCTGGTCTATGGGACAGACAGAGTGATGTGAAGGTGTCAGGCAGAAAGCTCCTAAAGGGAGTTCTTCCTGGGTTAAGGAATGTGCCCCTTTGCTGTAGTGTTGAAGCATTTCCTCACGGCCTTTGCCCTCACGACCTTTGCCCATCCCTCACTGTAGTTTTGCTAATGGTGAGTGGCTCTCTGTGAAATAGGCATCATTCAGGCTGGGAAAAGCAGCAGCACACACCTGTAATCTCAGCACTTGGGAGATGGGGGCAGGCAAGCCTCTGCTCCAAAGTGTCTTTGAGTCCAGCCTGGGCTACGAGTCCAGCCTGGGCTACACAAGGTCCTATCTTAAAACAAAACTGAAACAAAATGACCAAAACAAAACCCACAACAAACTGAGTGTGGCTTTCAGAACTGGGCAGCTCAGTTTCCCTTCCTTTCCTGCTGACCCGGGCATTCCATGTGACTGATGGAGCAATTTCCTTGCAGACCTGTGATAATTGAGCTTGAAAATTAGCAAATGATTTATTTGCTACTTTGTGAGACTGGATCGGGGCTCAGGGTTCAGTCTCAGAAGGCTGTGACTTCAGCAGCATCTTGGTTGCCAGGAGACCCCATGGAGGAGGCATGCTCTCCAGTTCTGTTGAGTGCTTCGGGCCCACAGTGGGACAGTGCTCTAAAGTAGGGCTGTGCGTAGTTAGTGTTCAGTGTGCATGCTGAGGTTGCAAGGCATCCGAGAGACAAATGGTGAAGCCTCACCCTCTTCCCTTTTCCTGAGCTGGGATACCTGGGAATGAGTTTAGGAATAAAGAGTGAATCTCAGGCTTGAGCACCACTAGGCTCAAGGTCAGGTCATGTCCTTCAGGGATTCTCTGAGGTGAGCTGCACCAGAGTTCCCAGGGGTCTGTGTAAGCACAGTGTCATGCACAGTTTTCCTCTGTGATGGGCCCCAAAATGCATACACTGAGAGAGCACTGCTCTGCCTAGGACACAATGCCACAGAAGTATCCAAAGTATGTGAGCTGCACAGTAGATCCCCTTGGCTCTAAACATCACTGCTTCCTAATTCTTTTAGGTAAGGAAGATCATGCTGAGATGGAGGGCAGCTGGAGAGATGTCCTGGCTGTGCTGGTCATCCTGGTTCAGCTGACAGGTAGGTACAGTAGGTAGGTAGGCTGTTTACAAACTTCAAAAGCAAGGCAGGATGAGCAGATGATGTAGCAGGGCAGACGAGGTGATTCTCCTCAGGCACTCCCTCCAGGTGGTCCTCCTCAGGCACTCCCTCTAGGTGGTCCTCCTCAGGCACTTCCTCCAGGTGGTCCTCCTCAGACACTCTCTTCAGGTGGTCCTCCTCAGGCACTCTCTTCAGGTGGTCCTCCTCAGGCACTCCCTCTAGGTGGTCCTCCTCAGGCACTTCCTCTATGTGATCCTCCTCAGGTACTTCCTCCAGATGGTCCTCCTCAGATACTCTCTCCAGGTGGTCCTCCTCAGGCACTTCCTCTAGGTGATCCTCCCCAGGCACTCCCTCTAGGTGATCCTCCTCAGCTACTTCCTCCAGGTGGTCCTCCTCAGGTACTTCCTCCAGATGGTCCTCCCCAGGCACTCCCTCCAGATGGTCCTCCCCAGGCACTCCCTCCATGTGGTCCTCCTCAGGCACTTTCTCTAGGTGATCCTCCTCAGGCACTCCCTCCAGGTGATCCTCCTCAGGCACTCCCTCTAGGTGATCCTCCTCAGGTAACCCCTGTAGGCAATCCTTCTCAGGTACTTTCCTGCATTTCTGTTTCATGGCCACCTCCTCAATAGCTCCCATTCCTGCCATTGTTAGCTCCATTCTGGATCAGTGGACACTGAGCTTTAAAAGCCTGGCCGGGACAGTGTTAACTGAAGTATAACAGAGTGAAACTCAGTAGGAGACAGCAGTGTCCCTGGGCAGGTTGGTGAAATTCCACCTCTGGGTGTATTTACATGTGAAGCCTAGGCCTCCTGGCTGAGAACTTCAGAGGTAAAGGTGTGAGGAGCCCTCTAACAGCACATAGTGAAAAGCAGCCTGGAGGGGCCCATTGGGAATTTCCCAGTAGAGAGGAGAGGAAAACCAGGCCGGGGAGTAGTTTAGGGACTGATGCAGAGGCTAACAGGCCACCTTAATCCATGCTTTAGGGACACTTGGAGGTTACAAAAGTCTTTTAAAGACTGGAGAGAATGGATCAACTCTGGATATATATATATATTTCCCCCCTGAGCCTCCGCATAGCTTTGTCACAAGAAGTCCTTCGGGGCATCAGCTGGGGTGGACTCCCCGATCCAAGTAGGGTGGGTTGAGATGACTCTGGAGCCCTGAAAATCCCAAGAGTCTGTGCTCTCAGCTTTGGATGTCAAATAAGAAATATATATTTCTTATTTGTGTCTCTCTCTATAATATATAATATAGTATATAGAATATGAACAATATATTTCTGAGAATGTATCAGAAATATAATCAGAAATATATTTAATCAGAATATATATACTTTTTATGGATATTGAGCCTTAAGTACTGACTTGAGTCAAGATGGATTCGATTTAAGGTTTAAGATGGCTGCATCAGGAGGGCCAAGTGTTATGGGCTGGTTTTAGTGTCCCCAGGAAGAATTTATAAAGGATACTAGATTCCTTACATGTTTCATCTAGGAAAGTCTTGTGGCTAGTTGAGTCTCTTCATTTGTAGACTTAGCTCTGTAGCCAGAGGAAGTGTCCAGATACCCACAGGGCTCTTCCAAGACTCTCCCTCCCCTTCTCTCTCCCTTCCTTTCCCTTCTTCTCTCATCCCCTCCTTTCTCCTCCCTACTTTGCCCATAGTATCATGGCTTACATAGATCTTGGTTACCTCATTTATTTTCTCAGTAAATATTCACTGAACCTGTTATGTGCCATGTAGTTGAGGCATAGGTACCAGAGCTTAGAGTCTAGTAGGACAAACACTCATCGAGAACAACAACAACAACAACAACAACAACAACAACAACAACGATGATGATGACGACAACAACAACAACATAAATCACCATTGTGACAATTGCTTGGAAGAAGCTTAGCAGTGGAAAGCCCATGGTAGGACACTTTAGCATAAACAGGATGGTCTGGAAAGGTGTGGCCCAGGGCAGATGTCTGAGTAGCCAGACTCCAGGAGCAAGTGAGACTGGATTCCAAGCTACTCCTGTGCAAAGGCCCTGGCCTTGAAATACTTGATAAATTTGGTGCTTTAAGAAGGTTCAGCTAGCACCTCAAGGGTGGAATTGGAACAAACAGGAGATGGAGAGAGATTTGCTGTGGGGCAGAGTTTGGTGTTATAATCCTATGAAGGCTCTCTGCTCTATCTGAAGTGATATCAGGGACTCTTAGGTATAGAGTATGGAGGTGGGGGAGGGACACAAGCAGACACCTGTTTAGATGCTCCCTTTGTTCGAATGTGCAGAGATGTTTTTTGGGTGCAGCTGGTGGTCCAGCCGTGACATTGGCTTTTTCTGTATCATCGCAGGAGCTCCGCAGACAGTTCAGACCTGCTCCGGGGCTCCTCTCAGGACCTCCTCCTCATTCTGCTTTTCCTCACTGGGTCCCAGTGGTTGACTCCTACTCTTCATCTGAAGGCCTAGCATCCTCTCTGCTCTCTAATCTTCATCTATTATCCCTTCCTGGCTTTTAGCCACATGTCCAGTCTACTTTCCCATTCACTACGAAGTCTGAGTAAGAGGAAGAA
>CACVCL010031769.1:0-26237 GCA_902729485.2 Mus minutoides | reverse complement strand
GGACCTTATGTTCATTTCCCACACTCTCCACCATCAAGGAAGATGCTGGGACACTATTTTCCTTTAATATCCTTCTGCATGTGAAATATACAGTTGAAATTGTTTCAGTACAGCTAGAAAATTTATCCTAAGGCATTTTCTCTTATATGTGAATCCTAGCTTTTAAGCTTTCAATATGTGTGCACTAGTCAGAATAACCACAGAAATTAGGTACTTAGAGTGGGACCAGTGGGAAGGAGATCATATCCAATGAAAGAGGACATGGAATATTATGTTATGGACAGACAAATGGGAAACTGATGTAGGAAGATAAAAATGGGAGAGAGACAGCAGATAAGAGTAACAGAAGGAACATGGAGAAGTACAGCTCACTCCAAAGGCATTTGAAAAATTTTATGGGTATTTACTGCCATAGGAACTTACTATATATATGTATATATATATATATATATATATATATATATATATATATATATATATATATATATATATATATGTGTGTGTGTGTGTGTGTGTGTGTGTGTGTGTGTGTGTGTGTGTGTGTGTGTTTGTATATATATGGATTCTAAATATAATCCCCAATAACAGGGGAGAGAATCCCACTACAAATAATCATATGACATCAAGAAACACCCCCTGTGCTAGGAGTTATATCATATTGAGTTGGTGGTGAAATATAGGTGTACCTTGGAAACTCTAAACTTCAAAAGCTACTGCCAAAGCTAGTAGGTGCTCTCCACAAGCTGATTATAAGGCCCTATTGCTAAAGACAGTTGTTATATATGCCATCAAAAACAGAGAAGCTCTGATTGCACCTAGCCAGAAACTTCACTGCTCTTGTTACTAGTAACTGTGGTACTGGACAGTACAGTGCACAGTACAAGACAAGAAAAGCGATCATCAGTCCATTCAGCTACAAATGCTGTGACCTTTAATAATGACTTACCTGTAAGATATGCTGGTATTATCATAGCATGAATGTTATGAGATTAACAGCAATTTTTATTAGATTTAAATACCATGCCAGAAGCTACCAGAGAACCACTCTGAAATCAATCTGGTGGTTTCTCAGACAACTGGAATCAATTCTAACTGAAGATTCAAATATTCTGCTCCTGGAAACACACCCACAATATGTTCCACCATACCACAAGTATATGTGTTCTACCATGTTGATAGAAGCTTTATTTGTAAGATACAGAAAGTGGAAACAGCCCAGATGTTCCTCAACTGAAGAATGGATATAGAAGTCATGGATCATTTACACAATGGAATATGCTTCAGCTATTAAAAACAAGGACATCATGGATTTTGTAGGAAAGTGTGTAGAACTAGAAAATATTAGCCTAAGTGAGGTAATACAGACACAAAAGGACAGGCAAGGCATGTACTCACTGATAAGTGGATACTAGCCAAAAAAAGTACAGAATACCCATGATTCACCCTACAGACCCAAAGAAGGTAAAAAAGAAGGAAGACAATTGGAGAATGATTGAATCTCACTTAGAAGGGGAAATAAAATAGTCATAGGAGGCAAAGAGAGAGGGGGAACTGGGTGACAGAAGGGAGAGGAGAATTGAGGGCCAGGGCAGGTGTGGAAAGAGACAGGAGAGAGAGACAAAGGGCCAGGGAAATGAATGGAAATCTGGACTGGCAAGGGTGCCTGTGAATCTCTAGGAAGTTTCAAAGATCTGGGATGAAGATGCTCCTGAAAGATAATACAGGTGACATTAGCCAAAACTTCTAACACTGGGGACATGGAAATTGAAGAATCCATCTCCTGTAGCTAGGCAGGTCCCCCAGTGGAGAAATAAGGACACCAATCAATACACAAAACTTTCAAAGCAAAAATTGTCTTGTCTAAAAAAAAATGCAGGGACAAAAACAGCGGAGACAAAGGGATGGTCTACAAATGACTGGCCAAACAGACTCTCATCCCATGGGCAAGCACCAATTGCTAACAACATTAATGATAGTCTGCTATGCTTGCAGACAGGAGCCTAGCATAACTGTCCTCTGAGAGGCTCTATCCAGCACCAAAATGAATTAAGTTACCCACAGCCACAGAAACTCAAGAAGAAGGAAGACTAAAGAGTGGATACTTAGATCCCACTTAGATGGGGGAATAAAATACTCATGTTACAGAGTATATTGTTACAAGGTGTTACAGAGACAAAGTCTGGAGCAGAGACTGAAAGAATGACCATCCAGAGACTGCCCCACCTGGGGATCCATCCCATATACAGTCAGCAAACTCAGACACTATTATGGATGCCAACAAGTGCTTACTGACTGTTATAGCTGTCTCCTGAGAGGCTTTGCCAGTGCCTTGCAAATACAGAAGTGGATGCTCACAGCTCCATTGTTCTGAGTGCGGGTTCCCCAGTGGAGGAGTTAGAGAAAGGACACAAGGAGCTGAAGATGTTTGCAGCTCCATAGGAGGAACATCAATATGAACTAACCAGTACCCTCAGATCTGCCAGTGACTAAACCACCAACCAAAGAGTACACATGGAAGGACCCACAGCTCTAGCTGCATATGTAGCAGAGGATGGCCTAGTCAGTCATCAATGGGAGGAGAGGCCCTTGATCCTGTGAAGGCTCTATATCCTAGTGTAGGGAATGCTAGGGCCAGGAAGCAGGAATGGGTGGGTTGGTGAGCAGGGCGAGGGGAAAGGGTATAGGGTATTTTTGGAGGGGAAACTAGGAAAGGAAATAACATTTGAAAAATAAATAAAGAAAATGTTTAATTTTTAAAAACAGGGGGAAAGTTAACCACAGTGAAACATTGGGCAGAGATCAGGTACTCTCATGGAAGAGCTGAGGAAAAGATTAAAGACCCTGAAGGAGATGGAAACCTCACAGGAAAACCAACAACAGAGTCAGCTAACCTGAACCCTTGGCAGCTTTCAGAGACTGAGCCACCAACCAAAGAACATACATGCCCTGGACATAAATAGAGGTTCCCTGACACATATGTAAGAGAAATGCAGCTTGGTCTCATTGTCTACCTTGTCTGGTCTCAGTGGGGAACAACCCAGAAAAGGACTTGAGAACCAACCCATGTAAGAAAGCCAACCCCTGACAGTGTTAATGAAAGTCTACTATCCTAGTGGACAGGGACTTTCTCCTGAGAGGCTGCATCCAGCTAAGGATAGAATTCGATGCAGAAACCCACAGCTAAACATCCGGCAGGAGCTGGGCAAGGCACCACAAGAAGACCTACAGAGTCAACTAACTTGGGCCAGTGGAAGTTCACAGAATCTAAACCAACAGAATCTAAACCTAGGTCCTCTACAAATTTGTAGCAGATGTGCAGTTTGGTCTTCATGTGGTTCTCTAACAATTGGAGCAGAGGCTGTCTCTGACTGTGTTGACTGCATTTGGAAGCCCCTCCCCTAGCTGGACTGCTTTATCCAGCCTTAATGGGAAGGATGACTTTAGTCCTACTGATCCTTGATGTGTCAGGGTGGGTTGCTGCTACCCATGGGAGAGTCCCATTCTCTGAGGAGAAATGCAGGGAGTAATGGGGGAAGAGATATGTGCAGATGGGCCTGGGAAGATTGGAGGGAATGGACCAACTCTTAGGATATAATGTCAACTAAAAAAAAAAAAAAATAGCAAAAATAACAAATAAAAACAAAACAAAACAAAATAAAAACAGTTTTAAAGGAAGAAGGGTTTATTTTGTCATGTAGATTTAGATGGCTCCGAACAGCACTATGTGTGGAAAGTGTGGTGTAAAAGAGTAACTCCTCACATCACACCAGGCCGTGAAGCAGTGAGGGGTGAATGCTGGTGCCCTAGGCCTTTTTCTTCCTTCTCTTTTGCATAACTTTTGGCAGTGGTTTCATCATTTGTGATTAGGTTAATATATGCCTAAGGTCTTCGCCCTACAATTCACATGCCTTTTTTATTCCACATTTTTCTTTTATAGGTAAAGTCATTCCTAATAGATTTCCTGGGGGATCCTGTTTCATGACCATTCTGGATCCCTCACTGTTTCTAGAGCCCCCTTTTGGCTTCACATTCTCTGTACAGTAGTTGTGGTGGGACACATGATTTTCCTGTGACTTTTCCCTGCTCCATATGTAACTCTTCTTTCTTGTTTGCAGGGTTTGTTTCCACTACCACCCTCGCTGTGCTGATTTATGAATGTTATATCCTTGTGGTACGTGCAAGTGTGATCATTTTTTCCTAGCCTGGAGGGCCATTACCTCTATCTGGCTCTATTCCTTGGCATGGGCATGAGTGCCTCTCCTGAGCTGGAACAGGTACATCCTAGACATGCATGGACTAGGGTGTACTGTGGACTCTAAATCCCTGGATGCCAAGGACTCTGGCTTTGTGCTCCTGTTTCTTGGCGGCCTGGTGGTGCCCGTGGGCATCAGCCCATTTCCAGAGTCATATTCTGTGTTCTCTTGGAATGTATTGAAGGTCTCTTCTGCAGCTCCTGTGCTTCCAACTGCGGAGATGCCTGGTGCCTGCTAAAAGTTACCAGCAGCTGAAGGTGAAAGGCAGATCAGTCCCATCACGATGTCCTAGAAAGACAGGGAGAAGCCAAAGAAGGAAGTGAACTTAACTGCTCTTCCCTCATCTTTGTCACCACCAGTGATGAGTTCCTGTCAGTCTACAGCACTGACAGAACGGAGACTTCCAAGGTTGATTCATGCGCATCCTTTATAAGAAGGGAAGAGAGAGTCTTCTGTCACCTGCCAACCAATGTAACTCTGTAACTTTAGGAACTGCACAGTCTCCATTTGATGTCACAGTGATAGAACCTGCAAGAATCTGAATTGCTCATATGTTTTCTGTCCTCAAGAAAGGACTGAACAAGACAAATTATTTTAATTCAATGGGTGCTTTATAATCTAAGATACTCCTGGTGTCACAAGATGAACATACGCCACCATTGTCTACTCTGTCAGAATGTAACATTGGCAATGAAATATTAGGGTTTGCCGAAGCACATAATGCATTTTTGTTCCTCAAATATATTTCAGAGTAAAAATAACTTTTTGTACACACATCACACATATGCCACGCCTGGGACATCTGGAGTACATTACAGTGTTCGGTCCTATTCAGTGTCATGGTGTGTTTGACCAATTCAGGTTATTAAGGAAATAATAAACCAATTCCTACTTTTGTTTGAAACCCCCACAAAAATGCAAATTTTTTTCCATTGTATATTAGCCACATAACAGAGTGTCAGGCTTAGAAATTAACAGTGTAACCCTGTGTATATTTTATAATTATAAGAAAAAAATTGCAGCGGAAACATCATCATGAAGGGATACAAGTAGAAATATGGCAACTTAGTATTCTAGGTAAAATGCAAACTCAGTGTGAGAAAGCATATGTGGAAACGGTATTATTTAAAATCAAGTTCTCTAAATGTAAGAAAGGTGTCTTAGTTACTTTTCTATTGCCATAATAAGACATTCTGACCAAAGCAACGTAGAGAAGAAGGAGGTCATTTGGGGCTAACACCAAGAGTGGCAGCAGGAAGGCATGGTGCTGGAGCAAGAGCAATAGCTGAGAGTATAGTCTGGATACACAAGCAAGAGGCAGAGAGGAGAGACTAAGGCTTGATACACAAGCAAGAGGCAGAGAGGAGAGACTAAGGCTTCTGGAACCTCATCTTCTACCTCCTTCCTCAGGATACACTCCCAAATCTTAAACAGTTCAACCAGCTGAGGACCAGTATTCAAATATGTAAGCCTATGGAGACCATTTTCATTCAAAACACAAAAACAGGGAAATACTAAGGTTTGGTTAACAGCAAGGTACACCAAGGCTGACAATAGAACAGAAACACCAGAGACTAATATTTATTTCTATTGGGATAATTATAAATATTAATTTCTTAATGAATTTGGGGATTTGAACCCAGGGTTTTCTGAATAAAAGACAAAACTAGTAATAAATGACAGTAAGCTACAACTCCACATCTAGAGACATAATTTAATTAGAAGAACTGAAGGCAAAATTTCATTTGTGAAAATTATGTTTAGATAAAATATTCTAAAAGTTGTAATAATAAATGAAATATATGTGTATAGTAATAACATTAAAATAATGAACCAATGTGAATATATATCTCTCACAACTTATTAATTTCGGGAATCATTTGTCCTCAGTTGATATCCATGGATTTACACTGACATGAATATATTTTAGTGAAATAGTTGTTATTAATAAATATTGGAGTATAACTTGTTCTTTAAATCATGTGAGTAAAATATAACCTTCATATACATTCTACTTATTCTTTAAAGTTCTTGTTGTAAATAGCAGTATCCTCCATTGGTGAATAAATTCTAAAATATGAAAAAGGAGAAATCTAGACTCTGCAAAGAGACTTGGCATTGGATAGAAATTTTTATTATGGTAATTTTTCTCACTTACATAGTTGGTTTATTCTTGTTCTAATTTTGTGTTATGATGTATGTCATATATGTTCTACATATATGATATGCTCAATGATGAACATAAGTGTTACAGTGTAATAATAATATATTTAGTATTATATCAATTAAATAGCCAAGAAAAATAACTAAATTTATCATCATCTACTTAGTTAAATTTATTACTACAGCCTGCATTTATTTATTTACTTACTCATTTATCTATCTATCTATCTATCTATCTATCTATCTATCTATCTATCATCTATCTATCTATATCTATTTATTTTGAGGAATGTTTATAATCACTATCCAAAAAGATCCAAGGCTACAGAATAGCAAAGTGCCAGTGGATATATGATTGCATTTTGTAATACTTTTTAAATAAAACTATTGAATTTTTACTGTACTTCTAGTACTCAAGAATGATATTGTTTTATTAGCAATAAATTTACCTGCAAGCCTTACCCATTTAAAAAGAAAATCTTAACAGGTTTTCCCTGTATTTTCTCTTGCACCATTTTTAGAATTCCACCAGAGGGCGCTAAACGAGTAAAAATGTTTTAAATCAAGGTGGCTGTAGAATAAACTTATTTTTGAGGCATGAGATATAAAATATTCAACATTGCTTTTTAGATTACAAATCTTTATTTTCACATTCTCTACTCTCTACCTATCATGAGATATTACCATAGTCTCTATGATATCAATGTTTGAATGTTCTGGAAAGGTGGCTGTTGATAAAAGATGGAAGAGCAGGTGGGTGCTGCTTTGCATTAATTTTATTTCTCAAGGTAAAGGAGCTGTGCTACAAATGTCTGTTTAAGATCATGATGTTCCTAAAATGAGTATAGTATGCCTTACAGTCTTATAAGTTGGAGCTACAGAGAAAGTGATAATCCATTCAGAAGATATATTTCTGAAATTTTTTCATCAACAAAAAAGGATCTGTTTCAAAGACTTCTTTACTACATTCAGTGAAGCCCAATGACTTTGAACTTTACACTGTTTAGATGAACAAGTGTATAATCTTATTATTAGTTTTAACAAGCTTTTTATGTACATAGAATCTTATTAATCTTAGTGACCAATAAAAATTTGATATGATATTATACAAAATTCATGTGCTATTTAATCCTAAAGATTCTTACAAAACAATGTTTCCTCTTTATTAAATCAATATTTCTTTATCAAAAAACTTAAATTTAATAGAATAATTCTATCATCATAATCTTAACTTTTATTCAAAGTATATATTTATTATTTTATACTCAGTATTTGTCATATTTTAGTATACAAATACATGAAAAGTATAGAATATAGTGAATATATTTTCTTACTTTTTCAGATTAACATTTATAATACTACTCTCAGGAAATTAAACATACGTTTTTTATTAGATATTTTCTTTATTTACATTCCAAATGTTATTCCCCTTCCTAGTTTCCCCTTTGAAAGCTACCTATTCCCTCCCCCTTCCCCCTTAAACATACTTTCTGGAAGGGAAAGATATCTGTAAGGATATAAGTACATCCTTATAAGTATATAACATATTTTTTACTTATTTGAGGTTTAATTTAATAATCAAAGGTTAATTCTCTGAGTTTTATAACACTTCAAAATATCTTATATACTCATACATACATGTGCTTGAGCCGACCACTTGATTCTGGGTAAGCTATTGTGGTTTCTCATTGGAACATTCCCAATCTCCCTTGCTCAAAAGCCATTAATTGTCTGTAGTTCATATAGGGGTGAGTCTTCATGGGATGTTACCCATTCATGTAAAATGTGATCTGATATCTACTTACCAGAAGGATGTGTGTGTGTGTGTGTGTGTGTGTGTGTGTGTGTGTGTGTGTGTATGCGTATGTGTGTGTGTCTATATATATATATTCTTAAAAAGCTACTTATCAACTAGAACAGTGATTGTGCAACATACTCTATAGTCATGTATAGGCAAAGAAAACACAAAGGAGAGTTAGGTCCTACTTCAGCGTTTCTCCCCTGTATGAGGCTAGGCCAGTGCCTGGCAAATACAGAAGTGGATGCTCACAATCATCTATAGGATGGAACACAGGGCCTCCAATGGAGGAGCTAGAGAAAGTACCCAAGGAGCTGAAGGGGTCTGCAACACTATAAGAGGAACAACAATATGAACTAATCAGTATCCACAGAGATCATGTCTCTAGCTGCATATGTAGCAGAAGATGGCCTAGTCGGCCATCATCCGGAAGAGAGGCCCTTTGGTATTGCAAACTTTATATGCCCCAATACATGGGAAAGCCAGGGCCATGAAGTGGGAGTGGGGGGGTAGGGAAGCAGAGAGGGGGAGGGTATAGAGAACTCTCCGGATAGCATTTGAAATTCAAATTAAGAAAATATATAATTAAAGAAAAAGAAAAAAGAAAGAAAAAAAAAAAGAAAGAAAAAGAAAACTTCTTGGATTAACATTGTTTCCGCCGGGTGATAATGGCACACACCTTTAATCCCAGCACTGGGGAGCCAGAGATAGGCAGAATTCTGAGTTTGATGCCAGCCTGGTCTACAAAGTGAGTTCCAGGACAGCTAGGGCTACACAGAGAAACCCTGTCTCGAAAGAAAAAAAAAAAAAAAGTTTCAGCAGCACAAGGGCTTTCCTGCATTTGTGTATATTGCTCTTTTTGCAACATGAGAGAATTTGTACACACTTTGGTGAGTCACTTTGCTTAGTCATCAGTTAGAAGAAGAGAGTGTTACGGAATCCCTAACACATTTCTATGGAAACAGCTGATTTCACTTGTTCCTATCTTTGTTTTGCTTTATTCTATTTTAGGTTTTCCTAGGTTAAACAATGGTATAAGTCAGTGTGAACCAAGTTCAATTCAGCAACAGAAAATTGGACCATAAAGTTTCTCTCTCTCTCTCTCTCTCTCTCTCTCTCTCTCTCTCTCTCTTTCTCTCTCTCCCTCCCTCCCTCCTTCCCTCCCTCATCCCTTCCTCCTCTCTTTCTTCTCCCACCCTCTCTCTCTCCCTTCTTCTCCTCTCTCTCTCTCTCTCTCTCTCTCTCTCTCTCTCTCTCTCTCTCCTTATTTATTTTTTCCCTTACCTCCAAAATCAGCTTTCTCTTCTTACAGTCCTCCCTTCATACAGATTCCCCCATTAGCAGCTCCCTTTTAACTCTGAGAAGAAGATGTCCTCCTTGGTTATAATTCCACACTAGCTATCACCTCACTGCAGGAATAGGGAATTCTCTCCCACTGAGGCCAGACAAGGCAGCCCCATAAGGGAAACATGATCCACAGTCAGGCAACAGTTCAGAGACAGCCCCTGCTCCAGTTGTTAGGAGTCCTATATGAAAACCAAGCTACATATTATGTGGGAGAGGGGAAGCTAGCAGCAGCCCATGTTTGCTCTTTGGTTGGTGGTTGTCTCTAGAAGCCCTTAAGGTCCAGGTTATGTGACACTGTTGGTGGTCCTGTAAAACTCCAGTGTTCTTTGTGTTCTGCAATAATTCTGCAACCGTTCCACAAACCTCCCAAACCCCATCGATTTATTACTTGTAATTCTTTGAATCTGTTTTCATTAGCTACTGGGTAGAGCTTCTCAGAGGACACTTATGCTAGGATCCTGTCTACAATCATAACAGAGTATCATTAGTAATGTCAAGAATTAGTTCTTGCCATGGAATTGGTCTCATTTGGGTCAGACATTGGTTGGTGACTCCTACTGTCTATACCTCATCTTTGTTCCTACATAAAACCTCTCTTAGGATAAATCAATTGTTCTTTTCTTAGTATTGCATATTTACAGTCACATTATATAAGACATGAATGAAATATAAGATTCAATTAAAGCTAAATCATTTTAGATAAAGTTTCAATGCCAATCAATCCTTTTTGGAACACTCATTTATATCTAGTGGGGCAAATGATTACATTTATGTATGTCATTGATTTTTTTTCCAATATATGCCATGCCATGAGACATACCAGAGAGAGGGATTGCACAAGCTGGACCTTTGCCAATGCCACTCTCACTTATGAAGATGCAGTAGGAACGGTAAACACGAGGAAGATATGCTCTTCATCAACTGAAAGATATATTCTGATCATTAAAATGTTTAATATTTAAATAATATTGTTACTGCAAGTAAGATACTGGCTGTGGCTCTACTCACACTCCAATCTTATCTCCTAGAAATGATGATTGTGAAACCCAGTGTCCTTCTCTTCCACTGGAACATGAATGTGAAATCTCATTTTAATATTTGAAAAGCAAATTTGGCTTTAATTGCGAGGCACAGAAATGTGGTAATTAAAAGCAATATTTTATCAAGGGTTTATGAGTTCATTGAGAATTGTTTACAATTTATTTTGTTCATTTTCACCCCACTACCAACTCAACTCTTCCCAGATCCTCCTCAATGCTCTGCTTTTCTCCTCAAATCAGAATCGTTTGGTCATCACATCCGATTTGGTCTGTCCAAATATCAAACACTTTTGGACTTGTGGTCTTTCAGTGGAATATAGTCAATTGATCGGGGACTGTAGTCTCAGAGGAAAAGGTCTCTTCTACTCTCAGCAGCAGTATTTTCATTTATTTAATTATTTATTTATTTACTTATTTATTTATTTATTTATTTATTTAACTTATGTAGGTATGGATCTATGTTATCTATATATTTATTTTACATCCTAACTACAGTTTCAAACTTTGTACCCCAGGCAAACTTAACTCATTCTTAGTAAAAAATTAAATATTTTCACTGTATTAATTATTTTATAAACTGGAAAATATTAGGTCAAAAATAAATACTTACTTTGATACTAAGCTTTAGGGTTGTCAGATTTTTCTTTATTATGTCAGGTTGTTTACAACTTTTAAGGAAATAAATACACTTCAATTCACATATAGAAATTTAAAGAAAACTGTAAGTTTGAATAGGACAATTTATTTATTTATTTATTTATTTATTTATTTATTTATTTATTTATTAGTGTTCATAAAATTTTTGCATTTGGGGGCCTGTAAGATAATCCGACAGGTGACAGTGTTTTTGTGCAATCCTATAGACCTGTATCTAATACATGGACTCATACAAAAGAGGAAGGAACCAACTCCAGGATCTCCTCCTCTTACCTTCCTTTATAGCCAGTAGCACATGTTCCCCCCCCACACACACACACACACACTTATAACACTAGTAATAACAGCATAATTATACTTCATGAATGGGTACTGATTCTCTAGGGTCAGTAGTCATTAACTGCCTATATCTATCTCCTCAACTAGGGATGGATGAAATTGCCAAAAAAAAAAAAAAAAAAAAATTAAAGCAATGCAAAATCACCTAACTGTCATTAATCTTAGTTATTTAGATTTCATTTTATTAACATTATTACAAATTTAAGTAACCTATGGAGTAGACAAAACAAGATGATAGATAGCTATTTTCCATATCTGAGTTGAATATTTCCTTCAATGCAAGTTTATAAATTCATAAAAGTGACATTTATTTCAGGATATATTGTTAAAGTTTTTCTTCAGATGATAAAAACCTCAAGAATTTGCAAACTCCTTGTGTGTTTCTCATTGCCAGTGTCACTACGATATTTTTTTTCTATCTAAAATATTTAAATCATACCTATGTCTTTCAAAGCTGACTCAGATGTCTAGATATGCAATCCTTCCAATTCTACAATTCAGCTGTTTTAAATACTTCACCTTAATACTTAAACATTATTCTAAAATCAGTGCATCTCTGCATAAGTTCTCTAAGGTACAATTAGTCCAAGGTGAACAAATCTCTTGTATTTTGAGGTATGGGCTCATCTAGCTGAGGCTGGCCTTGAACTCACTATATAGCTAATAATATACTTGGAATTATGATTTAACACCTGTGTTGGCTAGCTCTAATTCTGTGGCAAAATGGCATGACTACAAGCAACTTGGCGTGAAAGGTGTGAAATCCATCATCCACAGTAGTTGGGGAGAAACCTATAGGCAGGGACTGATGCACAGACCATGGGATGCTGCTCATGTGCTTGTTTTCATTGCTTGCTCAAGACTGCATTATTATACAGCCCAGGAACACCTATCAAAGGGTGGCCACACTGGCAAAGGGCTGGGACCTTCCCCATCAGTTACTAATTTAAGAAATTGAAGCACATCCCTGCCCACAGGCTAATATGGTGAGAGGATTCTCAGCTGAGTTGCCCACTTCTTGAATCAAATTTGCTCGTGTCACCTTGATATAAAGTAGTCAGCATAGTATCCCACCTTTAACACCATAACATGTCACCCCTATATGACCTATTCTGTATAATTTCTGATGATGTGATAAAAGACCTAAACTAAAAGCAGCTTATCAGGAACATCTTTTATTTGACTTAATTTTTTTTCTTTTATGATCTATAACTCTAGTAACCTTTTATTCTATCCAAAGTCAAGATCACAAAGGAGCAGATACATGATCACTACTGTAGCTCTGCTTTTCAGTTCTGTAGCTCTGCTTTTCAGTTCTCTTTACTCATTTCCACAGTCAGGAGAGAGAGGGGGAGAGAGAGAGAGAGAGAGAGAGAGAGAAAGAGAGAGAGAGAGAGAGGAAGAGGGAGAGAGAGAGGAGGGAGAGAGAGACACACTTCCAACACCGGAGAACTCTGAGATAAGGAGAGACAGTATGTTTAAAGCACCATTATTTCCTGGCCATTGTTAATGTGCACCTGCCAGTCCTGGCTTGGATATTTTCTATCTATGTAATGAAATAACTGATCATAACAGTTAGTAAGGCCTAAAGAACAAGAGGCTTACCTATAATCATTAAGACAGTTTAAGGTTTATATTTAGCTAATGCTAAGATTATGCTTAAAAATGTGTTATCGGCATTATTATTATTATTTTCCATAGAATGCTACAAATTGTACTTAAAATAACTCTTCTTTTTGTTTCAATTGAATGTTACAGAACAAGTGAATTTTAAGTGCTGGGAGCAAACCCAAGGCCTTAAGAATGCTGAGCAAGCTTCTACCCTTGACCCACACTCCCATCTCTACAACATCTTAAGACTTGTCATTTCTTTCCTCTTGTTAATTAGACAGTAATCAATGTACTATAATATAAGGCTAAGGAATTCAAGATACAGTACATAAATTTCTGCTACTGGAAAGCAGACATATGTTCAAGTTGGCTAAAACTAGGTAAATATATCAGTACAGGTAAAAACAGTACAGAGCACATACTTTCCAGTTGTCCAGATGAAATTTTGTTCACAGACTTGTCTCTTTTTATTTATTTATTTCTTGGTTTTCCCTCCTCCAAATATAAAATAATAATATGAGAGCATTGTGTTTTCAGATGTTTGGAATTCCTCTTCTCTCTTAATTTTGATGAGTAACAATTCTTACTTGGAACTTGCTGTCAATGCTATTAAGTACGTTTGAGTTATCTAATCAGTGTATACTCTGACAGTCATTCTCTCATTTTAGTTCAATGGCCACTCTTTATCCTCCTATTTCTCATGATTTTTGCTGTCTTTTTGGCTCTGCCACAATTTTAATACACACAATGCCAGGGGTGTAGGTAAAAGAGTGAATAGACGGTATAATACAAAGGAATAGTCATAAAACCCCTGAACACCTAAGTGTAAACCAGCTGTCAATCACTGAATAATAATTCAGTTGTTATTCTTGCTTTTTGATAATGTACTTATCATCAGAGTGAATTTTTCTGAAGAGAGATCTCAGGTTGTGTGTATTGACTCTGGAATCTTAGGGAAAAAAGAAATCTAAACAGTATGTGTTTGGAGAAACAAATATAGATATCTAATACATTCATTTTAAGAATGGAATGATCAGGGATTTGGAATGCCATAAATAAATAAGTTCTTATAACAGTTAGAAAACAAAGAAATAAAGTCTGTGAATCCTCAGAAAGATTTTCAAATGTATAAGATTTAAAGAAATAAATGTTTTTTAAAATACGAACTACTTAGGAGCTTGTATTCTTCTCAGCTAATATAATTAGAATGCTACAGGTATTACATAAGTAACTAGATTCATTTTGATTTGTAAAAAAATAATTTCATATGTAGGGGTGTGACATACAGCTTATAAAGCAGTCTACATAATCTTATTTATCTAAATACCTTTTAAAATAAATGCACTTCCATTGTAAACACAAATCTGAATAAGTCAGAAGCAGCATTGGCCCCACATTTTTGCTTCATTATAAAATATTTTCTCTAGGGGGAAAAATAATGAGGCTGAAAACTATAGTCCCACATCAGGCTTTTGATTTATTTTTAAATGGTGAATGAAAAAGCCACGTTCTTCAGACAAGCAATTTGTGTCACATTTTAAAATTTAATTAGTGCCCAATTTCAACTCAAAACACCAAGCATAAAATGACAGGAAGTAAATATTGTGCAGGAAGCCTGCTTGTCATTTCAATGTGTGTGTGTGTGTGTGTGTGTGTGTGTGTGTGTGTGTGTTTGTGTGTGTGTGTGTGTGTGTGTGTGTACAATATACTGCTGTGCAAGAAACAATTTCAAAATTATATTATTCATATTTCGTTCATAACAAAACACATTATTAAGTATTTAAGCCACATGCAATCATTTCCATCAAAATTCATTTGCTATTTGATAAAAAGATAAATAAATAAAGGCAGTGCAAAGACCATTTGCAGAAATAGGAGGCATTGAACAGTCCCAAGGTGGAGCTGTCTCCTGTGTTATATGACACTGGCAGATTAAAGCACTTCTGATGGGGAAGGGCTTAAAGGCTGAGTCAAAAGCCAAGAAGTCTCTTTATTTACGCCTACCTCCCAGTCCTTGGCAATCTGACTAATAACAAACTGAGCTAACTAGAAAGACTCGACCGAGAGGAAGGAGAGCTGTACAGCAGTCTGGATCTACAACCAAAGAAAGCAAGAGTGAACACCCCCGGGTCTCCACAAAGCGTCTTGTTTATTTACAGTGATCAGCAGCTTGTCAATGGTTAACTATATGCAAAACAAAGTCAGCATAGCTGTGAAGTATGCTGTGAATATTAATTGGGGGAGAAAGGGACTTTGGCTTCAGGATGCTCCCGAGTGTGTTCTGCCTGCAAGACTTTCAATGAAAATAAGGGCTCAGCGTTTTGCCTTCGACCAGATGTTTTAACTTTCTGAAGCTATGGGACTTGAGAAAAAGTGATATTTGAGGAAAAAGTGCACTGTGGTCCTGTGGTTGGTATTTTATTTTTCAATAAAGAAACTGATTGACTTTGGACACTTCTTCCAGCTGGGCATTTCATATAGCACCAGGAAGTGACTGCTTTACAGGTAGGAGGAATGCTTGCAGCTTTTTTTTTTTTTATATCGATATTTGTATTATCTTGGAGACAGTGAATTTATGTGTCTCCTCTCTCTCTCTCTCTCTCTCCTCTCTCTCTCTCTCTCTCTCTCTCTCTCTCTCTCTCTCTCTCTCAATCTCTCTCTCTTTCTCTCTCTCTCACATTTCCTTAAAGGATACTCAGTTTTATCTTTGTTCACTAGCCAAGCTAATGCTGGAGCAGATGCCTTTTCTCCTGAGCTGCGGGCATTTAGTTCAACAGCTGGCTGTAGGGAAAAACAGATTCCATAATATGCCATTATTCTTTTTAAATATGCAGTTTGTTGTTAGAAACTAAAAGTGTGTGCCTTCCAAGGGACAGCTGTATGCTATTCTTGAATTTCAAGTATAGGCATAACATTAGGCAATGCTTTGAACTTCGTATGATACTTTCATACGGTTCTGTCACGAAATTATGTAGCCTTTGAAAATATGCAAATTGAGTTGTGACTATTTTAAGATTATATTAGATATGGGCAATACAGGCTGATTCTCAATAGCTATACATTTCTGAAAAGATTTAAAACTACACCATGCACATTTTAAATAGCATAAATTGCTTATAAGATAAAAACAATAAGCTGTTAACATCTGGAAAATATTTAGTGTGTTCTCAGGATGCTGCCGTTGATGAAATAAATCAAACTCCTGGTTAGTAATTTATGAATTACCTAGACTTTCTGTGAGCCAAAGCACAAGCCGAAGGCTCCAAGGCGAGCTCCTTCCTTCTGAGCAGAGTGCTCTGGACTGTTTAAAATTAGTCTTTCTCCCCGTGGAAATGTAGAGCCTCTTAACTTTGCCTTGACATGCAAAGGCTTTCTATTGTTTTGTTCCTTCAGTTGCCTTTTGCCTTCCAGAAACTTTGGATTGTAAGTTTTCAAGGAAACAATATATTTTCAGAGACCAAAGTTTACTTTCAGGCTTATTGACTCAATCTGGGATATTTTATCTGATTGTAATTAACATCAAAGTTACTATTTGTATTTTATCTACAAAATTGAAAGCATTTATCAGCATCGTAATGCTCAGAGGTTGCGAAATATGGTGCTTGTTTTTCAAATTTATTTATCTACTTATGGCCAGATATTTAAAGAAAAGAACAAGTTTATATATATATATATATATATATATATATATATATATATATATATATATATATATAGATTTCGATGTGTTTTCCCTTGTCTCTGCAATCATTTTAAAGTGAGCCTTTCTGAGAAATGATGATATACCTATAGTTTGTTGAGAATTGATGGCTTATATAAATGGTTGCTTACTAATCTATCATTTTTAGGCATCTAAAGAATATCATGAAATATTTTAAAGGTGTGCAGTTTATTTAAGACCTCATTTTTTTTGCAAATGCATGCCTTATGGAAGGCTGAACTGTGAGGTGACATTCAGTGTCCAACCTCCTGCTTAGTGTGTCCTCTGCAGTCATTGGCCAGACCTTCATGGCAGGCATTGCTCGTTTGGATTTGTTGTCTCATTTATTTGTTAGTTTAGAGAATATTGATATACATGTTATCGATTTCTTTTTATTTAACTAAGTTTTACTTCATTCATGAGGAAACTTAAAAGCAGCAGAAAGTATCTCACATCTAGAAATCCAAGATAAAGTGCCTTTTTTTTTAAATGTGGGTATTTTTAAGCATATTCATTTGATACTCAGAAGCATCATACAAAATGCCTAAAAAAAAGGAGCCAAAACAAAATCATTTTTATAATACTACGTTTTACTATACAATTAAAGAAACATCTTCCTTAATCTTTTAAAGTGAATTTTCAACACTATGCATATATTCTGCAAAAGCAGAACAAGTTAAAATAAAGATATGCTTATACATAAATAAGGCTCTCTGATAACATATATGCATTTACAAGTGTATTACACATTTATATACACATCCACACCATTGTATCATGTATTTATCACCAGTGCTCTACATTATTTTATATATATATATATATATATATATATATATATATATATATATATATATATATTTCTGACATTCATGGAATTTTTTTGCAAGGGAAATGAGTCATGGTATATTCAGATATTCAGTTATGGACCAAGTTAAAGTATCCAGTTAGCCAGGAAACATTTTCTTCTCTGTCAAAAGCACTTTTTTTACATTTGTGATCACAAGTGCTGATAAAATATTGTAATGTTTAATTATCCTTAACTTTGAGGAAGATGCAAGTTAAAGTATTCTGTTTAAATGTTGATTCAAACTAAAAGAAAATGAAGATGCAGCTAGTTATTCATAGTTTTATGGCAATTTTCTTTGTATACAAATCTTGTCAGACACTTCTCCCTGCTTTTGCCCATTAAAATCCCTTTCTATTATATTTTTTTTACAGAGTCAGATCCAATCATATGACAAAATGAAGCTGTGGACTTATCTCCTTTGTCCATCTCTTCTTGCTTGTCTATCTCTACAGTCCCAGTCACCAATACCCTCAGTCAGAGGCTCTTGCGACACTCTTTGTAATTGTGAGGAGAAAGATGGCATAATGATAATAAACTGTGAAGAAAAAGGAATCAATAAATTATCCCAAATCAGTGTGCCACCATCACGACCTTTCCACTTAAGTTTATTAAATAATGGCTTGACAAAGCTTCACACGAATGACTTTTCTGGGCTTACCAATGCCCTTTCCATACACCTTGGATTTAACAACATAGCAGACATAGAGACTGGTGCATTTAATGGCCTTGGGCTTCTTAAGCAACTTCATATCAATCACAATTCTTTGGAAATTCTGAAAGAGGATACCTTCCATGGTTTGGAGAACCTGGAATTCTTGCAGGCTGATAATAATTTCATTACAGTAATTGAACCAAGTGCCTTCAGCAAGCTCAACAGGCTGAAAGTGTTAATTTTAAATGACAATGCTATTGAGAGTCTTCCTCCAAACATATTTCGATTTGTTCCTTTAACCCATCTAGATCTTCGTGGGAACCAGTTGCAAACGTTGCCTTATGTTGGCTTTTTAGAACACATTGGCCGGATATTGGATCTCCAGTTGGAGGACAATAAGTGGGCCTGCAATTGTGAATTGTTGCAGCTAAAAAACTGGCTAGAAAATATGCCTCCACAATCTATAATTGGTGATGTGATATGCTACAGCCCTCCACTTTTCAAAGGGAACATACTGAGTCGCCTGAAAAAGGAATCTATTTGCCCTACTCCACCAGTATATGAAGAGCATGAGGATCCATCAGGATCTTTGTTGGCCATAACATTTTCAACAAGTGACAGCCACCTATCAAGCAAGAATACATCCATTTTGAAACAACCTACCAAAGCACCAGGTTTGGTACCTTACCTTACAAAGCCATCCACTCAGCTTCCAGTACCTTACTGTCCTATCCCTTGCAATTGCAAAGTTCTCTCCCCTTCAGGACTTCTAATCCACTGTCAGGAGCGCAATATTGAAAGCTTGTCAGATCTACAACCTCCTCCACACAATCCTAGAAAGCTGATTCTTGCAGGCAACATTATTCATACCTTAATGAAGTCTGACCTTATGGACTATTTCACTTTGGAAATGCTTCACTTGGGAAACAATCGTATTGAAGTTCTGGAAGAAGGATCATTTATGAATCTGACAAAACTCCAGAAGCTCTATCTCAATGGCAATCATCTGACCAAACTAAATAAAGGCATGTTCCTTGGTCTTCAAAGTCTCGAGTATTTGTATCTTGAATACAATGCAGTAAAGGAAATATTACCAGGGACCTTCAACCCAATGCCTAAACTGAAAGTTCTTTATTTAAATAACAATCTCCTTCAAGTTTTACCGGCACATATTTTTTTAGGTATTCCTCTAACTAGAGTAAATCTTAAAACAAACCAATTCACCCATTTACCTGTAAGCAACATCTTAGATGACCTTGACTTCCTGATACAGATTGACCTTGAGGATAACCCCTGGGACTGCTCTTGTGATTTGGTTGGATTGCAGCAATGGATACACAAGCTTGGCAAGGACACAATGACAGATGATATTCTCTGCACTTCCCCGGGGCATCTTGACAAGAAGGAATTAAAAGCCCTCAACAGTGATCTTCTTTGCCCTGGTTTAGTGAATAATCCTTCCATGCCAACCCAGACTAGTTACATTATTGTCACTTCTCCCACAGTGGCTGCAGATACAGCTGGTACTCTGTTAAGTTCTCTCACTGATGCAGTGCCCCTATCAGTTCTAATATTAGGACTTCTGATTGTGTTCATAACTATTGTATTTTGTGCTGCTGGGATCGTGGTTTTTGTCCTCCACCGTAGGAGAAGATATAAGAAGAAAAGAGTAGAGGAGCAACTGAGAGACCACAGCCCTGTACACTTGCAGTACAGCATGTATGGTCATAAAACAACCCACCATACAACCGAGAGACCCTCTTCCTCTCTCTATGAACAACACATGGTGAGCCCAATGGTTCATGTCTACAGAAGTCCATCCTTTGGTCCAAAGCATTTGGAAGAAGTTGAGGAAAGAAATGATAAAGAAGGAAATGATGCAAAACACCTTCAAAGGAGCCTGTTAGAGCGGGAAAATCATTCACCCCTCACAGGTTCAAATATGAAATACAGAACTGCAGACCAATCAACAGATTTCCTATCATTTCAGGATGCAAGTTTATTATATAGGAACATTTTGGAGAAAGAAAGGGAACTGCAGCAACTTGGCATCACAGAGTACCTAAGAAAAAATCTTGCTCAGCTCCAGCCAGATGTGGAGGTTAACTACCCTGGAGCCCATGAGGAGCTAAAATTAATGGAAACGTTGATGTACTCACGACCAAGGAAGGTGTTGGTGGAACAGACTAAAAATGAATACTTTGAGCTCAAAGCTAACTTGCATGCTGAACCTGACTATTTAGAAGTCTTGGAGCAGCAAACATAGAGGGACTGTTTGTGGGCTTTTGCAGAAACGCTGTGATTCTGACTTAAGTCCAAACCTTTGAAATAAGTGCCTTACATGGGTGTTATCAATCAGAATTTAGCACAGCAGTAATCCTATGAGAGATAAAAGAAGAAAGAAAAACTCAGGGACAATTGAGGAAGCCATGGCATTATCATCAGGCAATATAGCCTGTTCCAAATAAAGCAAGTCCTTGTATATAACTGATGCAAGGAGTGTAGTAGTATTGCTCCATAAGCTTACAAGTATTTCATAGAATTTCTCTTGCACACCTAAAGGATTGAACATATAAAAAGCTCCAGATTTCTTGAATACTCTATTCATGACTAAATATAGTTAATTTTCATCAGTTAAGTATATACCTGTATATATATACATAGTATGTAAGGAATTTATTCATAATCAACATATATTTCAGAAATTTATATTGTCAATCACACTAAATTTTCCAACAATAAGTGAAAGTGGAACTGGAACTTAAATTTAAAAAGTGGAAATAGTAAGTAAAAATGTAAGTTTTGTAATTCTAGGGCCATTAATGATTCAGAATTTTCAACAAAGGGTGCCATTTTTAAGGTTTCTGAATTCAGACTCAAGATAGCAAATAGTTCATGTGGGATAAATAAGCAAATGTGTTAGTTTAATCTACACATTTCCTGTGGATATTTTTTGATGTAATGCTGCTGCGAACCTAAGGTATGTGATTTGTGTTCGACATTCTATTCTTCTTGGGATATTTTTTTAAATGCTACTGAAATTCTACTGTATATATGATTAGAGCACTTAGTAAGTTTGCTTCTTTTCATAGTGTTAATTATTTGTACAACTGGATGATAATGATAAAAACATGTCTTTTGTGGCAAGTAATTCAAAGCTATAAAATGAATAGTAAAACTTATTTTATTTTTCTTGACATAAACTGATAGATACTGTAGAATAGTAGCAAGAGGTGTTTCTACAGGTAAGTGTTCTGAGCTGCCTCAGGAGAGGGACAGTGTAGCTTTATTTTACAAGAAGGTATCACTAGATTTCTATGAACTATTTATTCTGTACAGTTTTGTATATTTTTTGGTTCACAAGATAATTATACTTGGGTGCCTTTTAAGAAAGTTTAAAATTACTGCTCACTTCAATAAAAGTAAAGTGAAAAAAATTTCTGAAAGTGTTCAATCAATTATTCGAAGCTGTGATTCAATCGTGCTATGATTATCACATCAGTATACTCTCTGCATATGGCTGATTCTATTTGTGTGTGCATAGAAGTCCTGTGTTCATCACACACACACACACACACACACACACACACACACACACACACACACACTAAACCTTTTGGTTTTCCATATGAATTACACCTAACCCAAAATAGGTGTGTGCTTATTTATTTGTCTTTATAATTTTCATATACTATACTCTATTGGGACAAAAGAATCACTCAGTGTAACTGGAATCTGTGTTTTTATCACATACATTGTTAGGAGAGAAACCAATGAAAAAATGCACTTTTGTCCACTCATGTAGCAATGTCTTTCGCAGTGTCTGAGTACTCTACCAGCTATTTAATCTTTCAATACTCAATTTTTCCCTACTATCAATACTGTGATATCTGTACCAAAAGACTTCAAGACTAGATCTGAGTCTAATATGTAATCATAGTCACTAGATTTATATTGTAAAATTATTTCTTACATTAATGGAATCAACCCTTTAAAGGCTCATCGTGGGGCTGGTGAGATGGCTCAGTGGGTAAGAGTACCAACTGCTCTTCTGAAGGTCCCGAGTTCAAATCCCAGGAACCACATGGTGGCTCACAACCATCCGTAACGAAATCTGATGCCCTCTTCTGGACTGTCTGAAGACATCTACAGTGTACTTACAAATAATAAATAAATAAATCTTTAATAAAATAAAATAAAGTAAAATAAAGGCTCATCGTAAACCAACATCACTTTATTAATTTCCAGAACTTGGAAAGACAACATACTCGTGTTTTTGCCTCAAAATGAAAATTTCTAGGTAAAAAATGCATGTGCATAAGATTGCTTTATGTGTGTAGAAAAACTATTAAGTACAGTGACTGATAATGTCTCCAAGGACAGAGTTTACACATGATACACTGGGTAAACAAAAAAATTTTGAGAAAAAAAAAAAAAAAGGCGTTATCCTACGTCTCCTACTCAATTGAGTTTCTGCCAAGATTTTTTATCCCAATCACACTAGTCTTATCAAGGTTTGCAAATCTCCATGCCTCAGGGATCTTCGAGGTGGATCTGTGCATGCAAGTCCATACTTGTATGAAGAGAAATTTACCTTCGGGGCTGTCCTCTTTTCAGTGCAGTAACATTTTATATCTCCATGGATTCTTCATTGCTGAAATTCAACTTATTTTCAAGAGGAACAAAATTATTTATGAAACCACGTAAGTATATCCTTCAAGTTACAGATGTCCACAGAATTAAAGGCAATAAAATATGAGTAAAGCTTCCAAGGACTTGAAAAATATTATAGCTTCCAAGGTGTAACAATATTTTAGGTAATTGAATATTTATTTCTCAGTAAATATTTCATTGTCATGTATTTTCCTACTAATTACTGATTGTTGGCTTATATTTCAAATAAGGTATTATGATCTGTCAAAAATTTTAACGTAAATCTTTGATTTTGTTCTATATACCATTTTTTATTAAACAAAATGAGAGCTATTTCATCACTTGTTTACAAAGTCATTTGGCCCCTGAGCTGACAGAGTAGAGCTCCAACTCATTACAGTACTTTCATCTTTGCCATATGTGGTGGTCACCTGAAAACCCCTTACTTACATATGCTTGCCTTCTTGTTCCAAGTAAAAATTATCCTGTTTTCATTGTGCATTGCTGTATATCTTTAGTTATGTACAAAAATTAAAGTTCTGCATTATATTGACTGTAGTATAATATCATTGTAGCAACAGTATTCTTAATTCTGTCTTACTCTAATATCTGTAAGTTATAGGAAGATTTCTTGGAAAAGTCACAGTAGCCAGTAAATAACCTGCAAGTCCTCATGACTTTAAGAGATTGAGGCCTTCCATTCAATTCCATCATGGGACTGAAATTTTAAAATCTGTAGAAGAAAAATTATATCAACTGTGTTGCCGTTTTTACAATCAATGTCCTGACTTCTGGCACAGGCAAAGCCTCTTTCTACTGATTTCATGTTGAATAAACTGAAGCATCATGTAAGCTGCCTTAAGCTCCCTTGATGCCTTGGCCAACTAATTCAAAAGGCTTAAGATTTGAAGCAGGATTGAAAATCTGACATATGTAAACCCCGTTTCATCAACATCACACTTTAGAAGTAATGGCTTATATCCCATCATGTAAATATAGGACTTTGTAATCAAACCTATATATTTATATTTATTAATTAAAATACCTATATGTGATCTCTATTAATTTATCACATGTGTACTTATATGTGATATTGACTAACTGATTAAATATGTGTTCAATGAGATAATATAAATTTGTATTATAATTTGTATTTGGCAACTATAATCAGGTATTAATATTTTCAATATTAAGTTGCTTTATTTTTGTAGGAGAGCTAAGAAATAATTTAAAATACTTTAAAAGATTAGGAAACTAACAACTTGCTAGCTCTTAGTCATTTTTTTTTTCAGAAAAATATATATACCGAATTTTTAACAGTGCTCCTCATATAGTTGATAGTCAATCAGACAATCACTGGGAGTTTTTCCCCTACCTGTACAGACAATTGCTTCTGTCTATACAAATGCTTTCTAAGTATCTTGTCAAGTGGAAAATGTTGTAAACGTGTAAGAAGAATTGTTTCTATTTCTCTTGCCCTTCCAGTATTTTATGAGGATGACAGAGTCTTATAAAAATGACCAAATTTTAATGAAAACAGAAAGATTTTGATGTTTCTGATCCTACCCCAGCCAGCTTAACCCTGTATCTGGGGAACAAATTTAAAAATTATCTCATGACTTAGGAATGGACTTATAATTAAGAACACAATATTCAGAATTCCACTTTTTCTAATTTTTGATACACTGAAATATTTCCTTGGGTTCATATCTGCAAAAATGACTCAAATATTGTACATTACTGATATTTGGCTGGAGTTATAATTTTAAAATTATTTTGTTTATGACTAACCAATTATGCAATTAACAACTGGTATTATCCTTATTGATGCTATTATTTATTGAAGGTGCATTAATGCTTATTGTATACAATGCCATTCTTCGGTGTTTATAGTGGGGTAGACAGCCAGATACAAAACCCCTTTCTAGCCGCTGTGAAAGCAAATTAAAGAGACAATTACTCTTCTGTTAGTAAATGTCTTTCAGCAGATTAGTGAATGAAGAAAGGAAACAATTCAAAAATAAAAAATTACAGGCGCGCGCTGGTGCACTTCTGACTTAACTCAGTTAGCACTGGGCACATTTGAAAAAAGTATTTTTATTCCAATTTCTAAACGTAGAGAGCAAAAGACTTGGCTTTATAACATGATATTTCCCTTTTCACATGCAAAATTTTAACCAAGAAAAACATAATCACCCAAGGATGAATTAATAATATTAAATGAACAACTTATGTAAAATTTGTGAGAAATTAAATTTCACTTCATTAAGAAAGTATCGACAAAACAATTATATTCTTGAAATTATTTGATTATAATGGATTCACTATTTTCAAGGAAACCACCAATAGTGCAAACACATAGTAATTATTCCACATATTCCTTCATATTCTGAGGTATCCAAACACAGTGAAGTCTTTGTTATTTTACATCATTCATAAGTTTATATAGCAATATATAGCAAAAGAAACAAGTTCATGTGAAAGGGCAACAGAGTGTTTTGTTTTGTTTTTTTAAGTATCAGTTTTTGTTTGCTTTTGTTGTTTTGTTTGTTTGTTTGTTTGTTTTTGGACCTTCTTTGTTTTTTTCCTGTTTTGCTCATTATTTGTTTTTTTTATTAATCATTTTATTCATTTACATTTCAAATGATACCCCCTGAACCAGTTACGTCTCCACAACACCCCCATCCTGTCCTCCCCTCATCATTACCTCTATAAGGGTGCTCCCCAACCAACCCATCCACTCCTGCCTCACTGCTCTAGCATCACCCCACACTGGGGCATTGAGCCTCCACAGGAGCAAGGGCTTCCCCTCCCAGTGATGTCTGACAAGGCCATCCTCTGCTACATATGCAGCTGGAGTCAAGGATGTACACTCCCCTCCATGTACACTCATTGGTTGGTTGTTTAGTCTCTGAAAGCCCTGGGTGATTCAGTAAGTTGATGTTGTTTTTCTTCCTATGGGGTTGCAATCCCCTTCAGTCCTTCCCCTAGCTCTTCCATTGGGGTACCTGGGCTCAGTCAGATGGTTGACTGTGAACATCTGCAGCTATATTTGTCAGGCTCTGGCAGAGCCTCTCAGGACACAGCTATACCAGGCTCCTGTCAGCAAACTCATCTTGGCATCAGGAATAGTGTCTGGGTTTGGAGTCTGCATATGGTGGGGCAATCTCTTGA
>CACVCL010031768.1:0-26239 GCA_902729485.2 Mus minutoides | reverse complement strand
GGGGTGGGGGCAGGTCTCACCTTGGCATGCTAGAGAGCTCACTGGGAGCCTGACCCTCTGCCCCAAAGGCCTTCAATAACGCCTCTGTCCAGTCTCCCGAGGCTCGGATGTGTACACTGAAGAAGTCCTCCTGGGGAGCAGAGGTGAGAGTGAAGGGGTGCCACTCCAGGGGGGAGACAGATGGGCACTGGATGAAGATGTACTGTCCGGGCGCCATCTTGAAGTCTCGCTTCTTCATGTGAAGTTCCAGGACCGCAGATGGGTGACTCACCACCTACAACAGAGCAAGATAGCCAAGGGGATTCTCACTCAGGTAAAATGACGAGAGCACATTCTTCTGTCCATACAAAGTCTTTAATTGGCTTTTTTTTTGTTGTTGTTGTATGATTTGTCAGCACTTTCATGCCTAGACTTGCAATTTGAGTGATAATAGCGTTCATCGCACATGGTGCTGCACTTGACTTTTAATAACTGTGCGGGGAAGCAGTGTGGCAGGCACGTGACTCCATGCCCCACGTGACCAAGCGTCCCTGAGCCCAGCTAACCATTCCCAATTGAATATAAGCTGCCATGGATGGAGATCTCATAATTTTACTTGCATTTATTAAAATAGTTACCACATCATCTTCATGTAAAAAATGTAGCAATAATTTGAGATTTTCTTCATGCTGAGGGGAAAAATATTGATCTTTTATCTCTCCCCAAAATGTTTTACTTGTTCAGTTTGACTAAATATTGTCTTGGTGCTGAGTTTTTGGTAAAGGGAAGCCCCGTGAAGCTTCTCCAGGGACTTTACACTAACGATCATCTGAGGGAAGGAACATTTGCCCTTCATATATATCCATTGCCTTATGAAAAAATATCTGCACACCTTCGTATCTTTTGTAGTAAATGGATATGAGAACACGATCCAGTATGTGGATACTGATATGACACTTTTCTACATGAAGAGTCCTTCATAGCATTTTAATCTTTAGTTCCAGATTTCTGCTTGCCCTCCCAACACTGCCTCTAAAGGAACTAAGTGCTTTCCTGCTAACAGATCTAGGTTTCCACACTTGTTCCAGGCTTGATTGACCTCCTATGGTTCTAAGCTTAAACTCAGAAACACAGAAACATGTAAAAGCAGAAATAGGAATGCCTGTCCATCTTCTTTCAATGTGACAGTGAATGGTGTATAGTATTCTGTTAAAACTGCACTAGCTAGCACTCAGGAGTGGGTAGCATACTTTGTACTTTTGTTAACCCGTGGGATATGCTTTTTCTGTCTATCTGTTTCTATCTTCCTCTAGCATGAAATACAGCAAGGCAGAGAAGTCCCTTCAAGGTGCACACCACTAAATAGGGTAGAGCAGCATGCCATTCTATCATTGTCATTTTGAACCTTAGCATCCCTCCATGCTCAGCCTGTGGCTGCATTCCAAGCCCATACTCAGTACCCAGGTTAAGAATGCATATGCTTACCCTATAAGAGGAACAACAATATGAACTAACCAGAACCTCCAGAGCTCATGTCTCTAGCTGCATATGTAGCAGAAGATGGTCTAGTCTGCCATCATTGGGAAGAGAGGCCCCTTGGTATTGCAAACTTTATATGTCCCAATACAGGGGAATGCCAGGGCTAAGAAGCAGGAGTGGGTGGGTAGGGGAGCAGGGTGGGGGGATAGTATAGGGAACTTTCAGGATAGCATTTGAAATGTAAATTAAGAAAATATCTAATAAAAAAGAGAAAAAAAGAGGAAAAAAAGAATGCATATGCTTGAAGCTGTGTGGATGATGCTGGAATGTTTGCGAAATCCCACCTCTATGGGCTATTTAAAGTTACTAGATCATCCTAAAGCATTCTTAATAGTTTCCTGCCTTTTCCTCACTAGAGAGAAACCATAATAAAGAGAAATATGGCTAACTCTGGTTCTACGCTGTAAGCCTTTATCAGAATTCCGAGTACCAGCATGGAGCCTTGATCCCTGTCTCCAGTAAAATTGGTCACACTGAAAGATGCTCCCGATACAAGCAATTATTAGACCAGAAGATGAGCCTCTAAATTACAGGCAGTTCCGCAATAAAAATGGCAAATTAAAAACTTGGGCTAATAAAAAATTTTCATCTACACTCAGGCTTTTATTCAGACATAAAGCTACACACATACCTTGGTAATGACAACTTCTTGGTGAGATCTCCAGAACCTAATTATTCTTTCACACGCATACAAGACCACAGGGCCCAAAGCCCATTTCCAGGCCTGCACAGACAGTGGGAGAAAAGAGAGAGATGGACAGAAAAAGGGAGGGAGGGAAAGAGAGATACAGAGAGAGACAGAAACACAAAGAGGGAGGGAGGAAGAGGGAGGGAGACAGAAATGGAGAGAGGGAGGGAAAGAGAGACAGAGAGAGACAGAAACAGAGAGAGGGAGGGAGGAAGAGGGAAGGAGACAGAAATGGAGAGAGGGAGGGAAAGAGAAGGAATCAGAGTGAGAAAGGGAGGACGGGAGGTGGGAGAGACATACACACAGAGAGAAAATAAGAGACAGTGAGAGACACAGAGAGACAGAGACACAGAGAGATAAGTTAAAATAGAATCCAAAAATTTTAATTCAGACTATATCAATATAAAGCATGATGGGACTAAGATATTTCCCTTAACATCGGCCCAGTTATCAACAGCAAAGATGTCTCCATGTACTAAATACAATAACATTTAATTATTCCTTAAAGTCCACAAGCTTATTTAAGAGATTAAATTCTCCTCTATCGGTTTTTATGCTTCCTTGATCAATGATGCCTTTATGTAATTAGAAATAATTGAATTTGTAAAGAAAATAAGAAAGCAGATTGATGTTTATGTTCTGTATGATAGGGTTGTAAATGCTCCCAAGCAGCCAAAGACAAAGGCTTATAGAAAAAGAATCCTTTCAGCCAACATAAGGAGTTTCAAATAGTAATTCTGGGGGCCAGTAATGCCTCCCAACTAGGGAATCTATCTGAATAGACACTCACACTGCGACGTCCCCCTGTGCATACCTCTACCTTCTATAATGTTATGTGGAATGAAAAAGATCAAGCTAGATTTTTTTTTACACCCTAAGTCTCAGAGGATCAGAACAAAGACATCAACAATCGTTTGGAGAGATATGATTAGGAACATTTTCATGCTTAAAAATTGTTACTACTTTAATTTTTTGAGTATAATCTGCATTATGGATGACCATATTTTAAAGCTTATTCTTGCCTCAGGTGTTGCATATAACATGAGGGGTCTTTCTCCAGTAGACAGGAAGGATGGGAATGTATGATTTTTGTAGCTCAATGTCAAACAATCTTGCAAAGTATATGATAGCCTCTTTATTTCAAAGAGAAATAAATAGAGGCTTGGTCTGATCAAATGACCCCTCGGACATGAGAAAGTATCTGGAGAAGATGTGGGTTAAGGCAGACCTGGTACACAGCCTGTTTTCACAGGGTCTCAGCTGCCTTGCCTGAGTATTTACCATACAGCAGAGACGAGTCCCACTATGTACTATCTAACACCAGGGTGTGTCCAGAGACTTGCTTTGTAAAACATCAACCTCCTGAGCTTATTGAATTTTAGAATGTCAAGGTTTTTTGTTTTGTTTTTTGTTTTTTTGTTTTGTTTTATTTTTTAATCTTGCTTTAATCTTATAGGATAACAAAACAAAAATAAACTCTGGTTCTCTGGGAATCAATTTGAGTTATCTTGGGAGGCTGGGCTGAATCTCACGGCTTGGGAGAGGTTCTTAAATTTCCCCTTTGCCATTCCAAATCTACCACGACCTTAGTTCTTCCATAAGATCATGGGAACAGGGAGGGCACCTCCTTTTTTTTTTTTGAGTTTTGTTTTATTTCAGATCTGGTCACTGGTTATTTCCTCACTGGCCTTGGCTCCATCTCCAAGTTCACAAGCTCTTTGACAATTTTTTTAATTTCTTTTAAATTATCTTTCCTGTTTTTAATTCCTTTCTGTTTTCATCAGTCTCGGCTGTGGGCAGGATCTCTGACTTCACCCAACAGCTCTCTCTGCTTCTTTCCTAAGTGCCTCTTGCTTGCTTGCTTGACAAAGGCTATGATTTATTCAGACAATACAAAGCAAGTCGACCCACTTACTCATTTCAACCTTAGTGGGATTCAACAACATGTTCAGAATGGAGGGGAGAATAAAGCCTTAGGTCCACTCGTGCTAGGGTAAGACAGTGAACATGGTCAGAGAAGGGAAAAAAGAGGAAGTAGCAGAAGGATGGGAGCTAGACCAAATAAGCAAAGCCAGAGCTTCCTTATGCTTGAAAGTATTTTAAGACGAGGTTTGGACATTTAGAAGAATGCCAGCAAAATTCTTTCTACAGGACAGAAAGATTTGCAAAGATATTCACATAGTCTTTGTGTATTTTCATAAATAATCTTCCATATCCATTTGAAAACACATGTTTTAGACATCACATAGCTCATTTTGTTGGTGTCAAATCAGCAACGGCCTCTGATTTCTCCACATTGATGAAATGAAATGGGTTATTTTTCTTTCCATGGTTAGTCAGGAAGGAGAATGCAAGCCATTAATCCTTGGCTCTATCTCTATTCTACTATATAAATTGCTCCATGAGGAGATAGGGAGGCTTATTTATACTGTGATACCTCCCAGAGTCCCTTGAAAGTTCAGGAGTGAGGGTCAGATATAGCCAGGAAGTGATGCTAGAAAAGTGGTCCAGCTGTGGGGATCAGCATCAGCATAGACAAGACTGTACAGATGGGGAGACCATGCTCCTATCTTTTATCCTATATAATCAGATACGTGAAGTGTGCGTGTGTGTGTGTGTGTGTGTGTGTGTGTGTGTGTGTGTGTGAACTTTGGAGCCTTCTACTTTTTTTTTTTTTTTTTTTGAAATAGCATCTCTCACTGGTCCCAAAGGTTTACTGATCAGGCTAGGAGAATTGTTTAGTGAGGCCCAAGGATCTTTCCATCTCTACCTGCCAGGGTTCAGATTACATGCACTCTCTATTGAGCCAGGCTTTTACACTTTTAGTCCTTATACCTGCATAAAAAAAGCACTTTATTGGCTAAGCTATCTCCCTGGCTCACATCTCACGCTTTATTTTCACATTTGAATTTTGTATTTTTCAAACTGGGAGATGATTGGAGAAAATTCTCATTGAAGTTCTTGCCAAGCTCTTAAATGTTTTGGGTTCATTCACAAGGATAAAAGTGGCACTGGGAAAACATACTTGCAGATAGCTGCAGAGGAAGTCCTGGAAGAAGGTCAGAGAATCAGAAGAAAGGCCATGGGATATGGAAAAAAAGTGTTACTGCTTGCCACAAAGTCAGGAGCTTTTTACTCCGGGTGTGGCTTTGCTTGGAATGCCCTCTGTATGGAGGCAACCCTTTGAAACACCCTCCACTTACTTCCTCTAGCTCTTAAACAAAGGGTAAGAATTGTTTAGTGAAAGAAAATGTCTAATAAAAAAAGAATATTAGTCATAAGAAAAAAAAGAATTGTTTAGTGTGTCAGCTCTTTTAGTACTGAAAATTCATATGGCTTCTTAGCTTTCTTATTCTAGTTTCCAAAAAACCTGCAGAAAAACCATAGTACAGCAAGTGTATTATTACAGAAATAAAATCGTGTTGATTTAACAGTGATAGCAATGAAACTTGATTCCTCCACTTTTATTCCTTCCAGAAAATGAGGTCAGGCTGGCTTTGATTTTATTTTATATATGTGGTTATGAATAGATGATTGCTATAGACAATAAACTTTCCAGGGGCAGGCCCCCATGTCAGAGTCCTGTGTCTGTCTACAGATGAGCAAGCCTGAGAACTCACCATTTGATGAAATTCACTGATTGACTCTACCCTCATTCAAGATTTCCCTTTGACCATTAATATCATCCATAGAAAGTGAAAAAACAAAAACAAAACAAACCAACAAACAACTAAAAAAGGAAACCCAGAGCCATATGATTATTCTCTACAGGGAAATGAGTTAATTCCTTGGCTAAGGAAGACCAAGCATCTTTTGACACTAGACTGACTCCATGAGCAACTCTCAAATCTGCAGGTTTGTGTGACTGTGAGATTGAGGTAGAAACTACGGCAGCAGATTTCTCTGGCCAGCTTATACAAGGTGACAGAAAAAGATCCTCAGACTCAACATGGCATCAGCTGACGAATATTCTACAGATAAAATCTTCATTAAAAAAGTGCCCCAGGAAAGAGAGGCAAGGAGGACTCCATGGAGCCTTACTAAGATGATCCAGTGCAGTGGAGCACGGAACAACCCCCCCCCCCAACCCCACCATGTCCTTGGAATGTCTTTCTGATTCAGAGTCAATAAGACATCAGAGGGAGTATTGTACAGTCTAGCCAAGCGGTAATTGCACAGCCCACACATGCTTTGAATCAGGATCCATTAAAAATAATGGAAAAGAGTGACGGTGTGAGTTTGGATGTGCAAGGAGGTGTAGCAGGGGAGTTAGCAAGAGATGGCCAAGTTCCCCCTCTTAATCATAATTAATGCTAGCACACACTGATGGGAGCAGGCCCTGCTCTGTATTCATGAAGTGTGGGAGAGTATTGATTTTTTTTTTTTTAAATGGAGATGCTGTGGCTGAAAATTTTAGAGAGGTATTCATTTTCTTCATTAATATGCAGGCCAGGTAGTGGCTACAGAGAGCTGAGTTTAAGACAGAGACAATCTATACTGGCCATTAAAGGAACCACAGTCTAATGGGCACATCTATGTCACATCTCTCAGTTTTAAACATTTCTCCCACTACTTTTACCCTTAAAATATGGGATTGAATTTATTTTATTTGTGAATTTTTTTTAAAGAAATGGTTATTTACATTTTTCTGATGTCTTATATGCTACCATAGTTCATTATCCCTATTTTAAATAGTAACACATCTTGGGTACTTGTTTTCTCCAACTTTCTTGTTTTCTATTTTTGTTTGTTTTGAGACAAAGTCTCATATCTTTAGGATCGTTAGATTTTCTTGGAACTCCCTATGTTGCTGCTGATGACCTTGAACTTCTGACTTGCCTGCTTCCACCTTCTGTGTACTGGGATTACAGGCATAGTTTGTATGGTGCTGGGGATCGAACTCAGTGTTTTGTGTATGTTAGGCAAGCATTCCATCACCTAAGTCACATCCTAGCCTCTTCCTACTTTTAATGCAGTCACTTCATTTATAATCTGTCATGTATCAATCACCAGTTAAACCAAAGGTTTGTACTTTTCTAATATATCAGAGTCCAGATGGGAGTATTATTTTTGTTTACCTAAGTCACCAACTGCAACAACTGCTGCATACCCAGAAAACAGAAAACATTACTTTCAAAATTGGTGGACACTATCATTAAATTAATATTTAAGTTGGTTAAATATATTCTTGGCTAAAACTGAAATTAGTTATAGCAAAAGTAATTGGGCACCCTTAATTCTTTTGATCACCAAAAGTTGTAGAAAGAGACATGGTAAACCTAGGAAAAGACTGGGTTGTAGAGGGCCGCTCCCGAGTCGGCTCTGTTGCTATTCTAAGATGGCACTGACATTTTGTTACCACCCCTAGTTTAGAGCCAGTAAACGACCCAAAAGCACGTGCACCTGTTGTTTAACTGCCGCCCAGCAGCAGTTAATTGAGTAATGGCCCAGCAGCCAATCCGGTTAAGACACGCCTCCTCCTTAGCTATATAAGCCGGGCTCTGGGTTTTTTCCTTTTTGAATGCTTAAATAAAGCTTTGCTGTAGAAGGATCCTGTGTGCGGCCTGCTTCTTCCTGCTGGCGGGATACGGCAGGTTGCACTGGGTCCTCCAAGTTACTCAGGAGATAGACTGAGGAATAGCAAGGGTGTAGCGGGTGGTGAACCATGAGGCTAACGCCCTCAGAGTCATTACTCTGCTGTTATGAAGCCTTGCAATATCAGACATCCATATTTAAGCCTGAGTAGAATACATTTCAAAACTGAACAAAGTGCTTTTGGCAGTAAATCTCTTTTGAAATTATCCATAACTCGATTTCTCCATTAGCCCACTTAATAAAGAGTTGGCTTCATCAAGTGGTGACATGGGCGGTTATTTTTTTCAAGCCTATAAAAGCTCTAGTTATTTTAACTGTGGGGACAGTTATTTTTAAAAAGCTCCTGGATTCACTCTTACCGAAGGTTCCTTGCCAGAAAATTGAGGTACAGGGCATAAGGCAGCTGCCTGCCATTCAGCATAGTGGTCTCTGCAGAATGTGACATTGTGCAGCCGGAGACTCTCAGGAGTTTGGCCTCGAATGATGCGACTTAGAAACACACACAGAGAGAGAGAGAGAGAGAGGGGGGGGGGAGCAAAGCATAAAAATGTCAAGCTGATTTTGTGTGATATCTTTACACAGATTTATACTCTGTAGTGGGTTCCAAAACAACACTCCCATCTCTTAAAACTTGGGCTGTCACTCACTTCCCCCAGCATCTTTAAAAATAGGCATTAAAAAGCTTTGGGTAACTTTGAAGATCCCAGAAAAGAAGTGCCCCTCTGTGGTATCCTGTGTCACATTGAAAGTGTCTATATTAGAGAATTCATAATGAAGGAAATTGTTTGAACACATCCTTTTGTAGACTGTTGAATTTAATTAGGTTTCATCTCATTCTGATTGCTGATTTGGGCTAATTGGCCAACTTTGTACGATTGACTTCTTCTGCAGATTAATTTATCTTCTACCCTTCTTAGCTTGTTTCTGAGCACTTAGAAGTTTCAAGTGAAGAAGTCAAAAGAAGTGCCCAGAATAATGGTATTTTTTCCCTGGTGATCACTAGCAGGCTTAGCATTTGACAAGGTCAAAACAGGTCACTTTGAAATGTGTCTTTGAGGCTGTATTGATAAATTTAAAAGTAGAAAGAGAAGTCTGAATGGGTGGAGCACTAGATAAAGAGTCCTGTAAGCCTACTAGCTTGTGTCTGTTGACCTTTGCCAATTGCTTAGGCATCAACTCTCAGGATGACTTTACTGACTTGTACTCTCAAGGCAAAGGACCATACACCTAGATAATAGAACCCTGGAGCCACTCAGTTCCTAGGTACTTATGGATAAGATGCACTGGCTTGTTTTGAGAAACTAGGTTCTCATAGACTGAGCAACATCAGCATCACAGAGATGTTTTGTTTGTGGAGTGGAGGTCAATGCTCTTGGAAAGTGCCTGGTGTCAGCTACAAAAGATATGTTAGGCTTTGACTCTGCTCCATGCAAGTCATTCAATCTTGATGACATCCCTTTGAATCAGCTAAGCAGGACAATCTGTGAATCTCCAGGCACAAATGATGCCCTGGTGGGTGAGTGATAAGTGGGATTCAGATTCTGGTTGTCATACATTTCAGTACCTATATCCTTAGATGTTTGATAACTTTCCCCATGCTATCTACAAGAGATTCCAGGTCATTCCATATGTATGCTGTTAAAAATATTAAAAAGTTTAATTTTTCCACTTATACCATTGTGATAATAGGCAGACTAGTGAGCTTTATGACTTCCAACAGTCTTATGTCTACTTGGCATTTTTAAAAGAATTTGCAAATCGCTTTTCATGTAAATAGTAGTTGTAGAATATGTCAAGCTGAGAAGATTAAATAGGTTTTTAATCCATAAATAAGCCTTTCAGCAATGTTGAAATAACTCAACCATTCTCCTTGTGAAATATTATTTGTGCACAAAATCCTAACTTCAGTCAAGTTACTGACCATTGAAATGGACTTGTAGTTCAATACCCAGGGTGTGAGTGCAGAAAATGTGGGTTTAGGGGATTACAGGAGGATTGCACTAAGATTTCTAAGGTCAGCTTATAAAAATCAGGAGCCTTCCTTTATACAGCAAAAGAAAGCAAAGAAGCTGAGAAAGAAGTTATAAAAGCACTATCAGCAACAGTATCCAAGATGTGTATGAATAAACCCAACCAAGGAGGTGAAAGACCTACAGTGAGAATTTTAAGTCTCCAAAGAAAGACAAGGCAGAAGACACTAGGAAATGCAAACACCTCTCAGGCTCACAGGTGGGTAGAATTAATGCTGTGAAGATGGTTACCGTAGTTTACAGCTTCAGCACAAACCTAATCAATCTTTTCACAACACTATTCACAGAAACAAGAAAAAAATCCTAAAATTCACATGGAACAACAACAAAAACATCATCATCATCATCATCATCATCATCATCATCAGCAGCAGCAGCAGCAGCAACAACAACTCTGGTTAGTCAAAGCAATGCTGAGCAAATAGAACAGTGCTGGGTGAGGGGGTTGCCACACCATATTTCAAGCTATGCTACAGAGACATGGTAATAAAAACAGCATGGCAATGACATAAAAACAGACATGTGGGTCAGTGGAATGAGATAGAAGATTGAGACAAAATTGCCCATAACCACAGCCACCTTACATCTGACAGATGCCAAGATGCACACTGGAGAGCATATAGCATCTTCAACAACTGATGTTCAAAGAAGAGGTTGCCTACATGTGGAAGGGTGAAATTAGACCCATATGGGGTATGTATTACCCTGCATGAATATCAACTTCACATGGGTCAAAGATCTCAATGTGAAACTGAAAACATAGGCAGAATCCTACAAGATGTAATGGAAAGACTTTCTGAAGAGTGCTTCTTTTACTAAAGAAGCAAGGCCAACCATTGACAATTTGACTTAAAAAAAAAAAAAAACAACTAAGATGCTCTGTCCAGGAAAGGAAAGAATAGCTAGAAGAGGAAATCTACAGAGTAGGAGAGAATGTTTGCTAACTGTACATTTGATAGGTGATTAATACCTACTCGATACAAAGGATTCAAAAACTAGAGTCAAGAAAACAAACAACCCAATTAAAAAAAGGGCTATGTATCTGAACAGAGAGATCTCAAAAGAAGAAATAAAAACAGATAAGGAATACCTCAAAGCCATTGACATTTTTAACAGTCAGAGAAATGCAAATTAAAACCACTCTGTGATTTTACCTTATGCCTGTCAGGGTAGCTCAAACAATTGGCAAGAAACATTGCTGAGAATGGGGATGTGGGGGGAAGGGAACCTTCATTCACCATTGGCGTGCTTGTAACTGGTACAGCCATTATGGAAATAAATGTGGAGAATCCTTTAAAAAGTAAAAGCAGAAGCAGCTATACTACTCAGCTATAGCACTCTTTGGCATGTGCTCAACAAACCTGACATTCCACTCCTCAAATGCTTGTTCAACCATGTTCACAGATGCTCTATTCACAACAGTCAGGGCACGTGTACACAGAGACATACATCTGAACACCTCATTATAAAATGGGCTTACCCTGCTCCATGGACGGACAGACTGATGAAGAAGAAGACGAAGATATGGTGTGTGTACCAGAAGAGCTCATAAGAGGACCTTCTGATGAACTCAGTTGAAGAGGTCATGATCAAAACCAGTGCCAGAGAGATACCCAGGCCAGTAATTCCTGAGACTGTCATTAATAGCTCAGTGGTTGTGCCCTAAAAGATCACAACGTACCACCAAATTAATATTTTGGATTTTTGCATTTTTAGGATCAGTATTAGAGGATCCAAACAAAGGCAATTTAGGATGTTTCCTGCCAACACACAGGACCTCACCAAAGTCCACACACACCTCAAGAAGCTAGGTGTGAGATTCTTCCTTCTCCCCCGTGTCACCGTGGATATTTACGTTGTTCAAACTTTATAAAATACTGTGCCATTAAGCACAAATTTTCCATTTGCGTGAGTTAATTTTCTTGTCAAAGCTGCTATTTTGAATCAGTACCAGAGAGCGTTAGAAGAACAACATGGCAGAATCAGCTCAAATTCGAGGTTTTTAATTTTTAAGATTAAAAATTGTGGCTCACCATGTTTAATTGCATCTTAACATTAATAAACACTTTTTTTGGAGGGGGGATGGAGGAGAGTTTCCTTAGGGGCACTCCTAATAAAGCAGTTGCATGCACTGTTTCCTTGGTGGTTATGCCTTGCTCTGGCTTTTTTAATTGGAAGAACCATGACTTGCATTTCCTTCACATAACCTCAAGGGTCTTTGGAATAAAGCTTGGTAAAGCCTCTGATCAATAAGGGCACAGCTATTCTTATCTGATCAGTACTCTCCAACGAGCATGATTCTGACCCATGAGTGCAAGGGACAGTTAAATAGCCTTGGAGAATATTAATTGCAAAGCATTTTGTTTTTTATTGCAAGTTCCCATATTCCTTGCTTAGTCATTAGCATTCATACCCCGTGCTCCCATCTCTGAGCCAACTACCAGCTCAATAAACTCACACTATATCTTTTTGTCAGTAAAACCTCATTAATTTAGGCTGCTTTGAGATCTGGAAGTAATTTGGACAGGGACTTCTCCATTGTTTATTTTCTTCTCTTCACAGAAGAGAAGAATAAAATTGAAAGAGGGTACATGTAGAACATTTAAAATATTTGTTTTGTAAGTACACTTGGGCACTTTAGAAGTCAATTAACAGCACACGGTGTGTTAATTTCAAATCATTCTGTTTTGACTATTAAAGACTATTTCTCCTTATTTCCCTGCAATATATTTACAGACTAGTCTGAGCAGCTGGCAGTTGTCTAATGTAACCCCACTGCATCACTTAGGAATTGCTTTAATGTATGTTTCTGGCAGTTGTCTAACGTAACCCCACTGCATTACTTATGAGTTGCTTTAATGTATGTTTCTGGCAGTTGTCTAACGTAACCCCACTGCATTACTTAGGAATTGCTTTAATGTATGTTTCAAGTTATTGATAATCATCTCTCCAAATACCCAAATTAGAGGGGCTTCTGAGTTTAATTAGTACTAACAAAGTATATTGCTTCTATAATTTTTGAAACAACTGTGTTTGAAGTAGCTTAATTAGCTTGTTAAATTACATTAAAGGTTATTTATAATAAATACTATTTATTGCATAGTTTCTTCAAGATGTTGAGATTTATTCTTGGGTCTCTTGTGAGCAGTGAATTTTGTAAAGCTTTATTGGGGGAGAAATGTAGATCTAAACAGGTGGCCAGATAAATTCTGAGATTCAAGGAAATGGTATTAAATGCATCTCTGCATGCTTTGGGCATCTGCAGTTTTGATTTGTAGCTATGAAATATGTGCTTCTAATTGGTGTCAGTCAAGAAAAAGGGAATTCAGTTTATTAATGGCCTGATATTGCAAGCCTTCCTGAGAAAATCAAGATTTTGACTTGGAATAATCTCCTCATAACTAGAATCTGAATTTTCCTTCTCAAATAAACATGTGAACAAAACTATCACATATAAAGAGGGCCTAGGTAATAACAGCCTGAGAGATTCCTATTGATGGAGTGTGTGGCCTTGAGACTTTTCTTAGAAAATAGATTAAAAATATATGGTCTCAATTCCAATATGGAAGTCCATGGAAGATGTTTAGAGGAACCACTAAGAGAGATGTAAGAGTGGCTCAAGGGAAGTGTTCACCTCGAAGGACAGGATGCTGAGGCCGACTGTATTTTTTCTTCCCAGAGACACTGCTGCTCTGTGCACCCAGACATTAGCAGTTATGGTGTACCAGTCATGCACTTGTCTTTCTGAAATGACCTTCAGTCCGTGTATGGTTTGGCAAACCAGCTGCTCACACTTGTGCCAAGATATGAGGCTCAGAGAACAGACCCAGAAAACAATTTACAGGTTGAAAATGAAGCATCCTGTCTCCTGTGAGGCTATGCCAGTGCCTGGCAAATACAGAAGTGGATGCTCACAGCCATCTATAGGATGGAAGACAGGCTCCCCAATGGAGGAGCTAGAGAAAGTACCTGAGAGCTGAAGGGGTCTGCAACCCTATAGGTGGGACAACAATATGAACTAACCAGTACCCACAGAGCTTGTGTCTCTAGCTGCATATGTAGCAGAAGATGGCCTAGTCGGCCATCATTGGGAAGAGAGGCCCCTTGGTCTAGCAAACTTTATATACCCCAGTACAGGGGAATGCCAGGGCCAAGAAGTGGGAGTGAGTGGGTAGGGGAGCAGGGTGTGGGGAGGGTATAGGGGACTTTCGGGATAGCATTTAAAAAGTAAATGAAGAAAATACCTAATAAAAATTGGAAAACAACAACAACCACAAAAAGAAAGAAAGAAATGAAAGAATATGAAGCATCCAATCTATCATTTCTGTGTTTGGGTGGTGCTTGCTTTATGAACCTAACATCAGTGAAGGAAATCTGATCGGGAGCTACTTTTAAAATCCATAATATTAAGGCTTTAACAGGTTTTTGCATACCTAAAATATCACAGACATATATTCACTATAAATTAATTAAGCAGAGTATGTTTTTCTCATACTTCTAGCTCATATCCTTTCAGCCACATTAATGGTTGGAAAAATGAGCTGTTAAAACAGAAAGGTGAAATTGATATTAGCATTTGGCAGAAACCTCTTTTATCCAGCTCTTTTATGTAAAGCTTTTGAAATCTATTGCTCTTGATATAGGGATGGGAAGAGAAATGATTCTGCAGAAGTGAGGCTGGTTAACATGCAAGGACCAACTCACCGCATACAAGGTGCGGACTGGATTGAGGTAGCTCTCATTCGGGGCATCGCCAAGTTTGGAAAGTGCAGCCAGCAGCCCTTTAGCATCCTCGGCCTGACCCAAGTGATAACGCTCCAGGTTGAACAAGTGTGCCACAATGTGGATAACTGGGGATGAGGAGACAACGGACAGAGGCTGTGTCAGAGACATCTTTTTAGTTCATTCAAAATACTGTTCTGCTACCTTAAGTGTCTCTGCTCTGGCAGCCTACAAGGAATGGTGATGTATTTGTGCATCTCTCCCAGTGTCTTGAATGGAGTAGAACATACAGTGTATGGCTTATTATAAATGTTTTAATTATATTAACAAATAAAGTCATCTCAATTCATGATTTCATATTAAATGTCTACTCATTTTGGAAGTGATGTAAGTTATTATATCAGAACAATGTTGTTGTGCTGGCTAGTTTTATGTCAACTTGACACAAACTAGGAGTCATCAGAGAAGAGGGAGGCTCTTCTGAGAAAATGCCTTCATCAGATCAGGCTGTAGGGTATTTTCTTCATTAGTGATTGATGTGAGAGGTTTTGCCCAATTGTGGGGTGGAGCCACTTCTAGGATGGTGATCCTGGTTTCTGTAATGAGCAAGCTACAAGGAGCAAGCCAATAAGCAGTTCCCCTGTATGGAACAAGCCAATCAGTTGTGCCCCTCTATGGCCTCTGCATCAGGTATTCCTTCCAGCTCATGCCCTGACTTCCTTCAATAATGGAGACAAATAAACCTTTTCCTATTCAACTTGCTTTTTTGGTCACAGTATTTCATCATAGCATTATTGTAATTACAGACAATATATAATATACTACAATATAGATATAATTCTTAAAGAAAGATGGCATTTGATGGGTGTAGAATATGAAGCTTCCTAAAGAATCCAGACATAATTATCCTAGAATACCATGCATCATACACAGCAATATATGTTTATTTGACACACAGGTTGATATCAGGAAAATATCAGGGATATTTTCTTTACATTTTCCAGAAATATTTTCTGTTCTTCTCTTCATATGTTTTAACATTTATGTGTGGGTATGTATGTAGAATATATGTATGCACGTGTATATGTATAGGTACATACATGTATATGCATTTATACAACTACACACACATTTGCATAGATAATTCTTACAGAATCATCAGACACATTGAAATGAGCCAGTATTTGTGGAACCAAACATAATCTTCCTGTACTCTTAAGGAAAGTGTGCTATCTGATTCTGAGAGTTAGCACATTTAAATTTTAGATAAAGAGGACAAATTCAAGGACACTGTGTGGTCTGGCCTGGAGATTCTGCCTCTGTGCTGCTCTTTCCTAGCTTGGAAACGCCGTTGGAAAGCCAGTAGTCATGCCATCTCCATGGAGACCTGGATGGGCTACCAGTCTACACACACCGTTGGGATCAGACTCAAGTGTGAACAAAGGACTCATTATGCAGGATACAGTTATTTCCCATACGTTCTTCTGCATTTGCAANGAGAGAGAGAGAGAGAGAGAGAGAGAGAGAGAGAGAGAGAGAGAGAGAGAGAGAGACTATTAGAAAACCACTAAGGACGACACCAATGTCAACATCTGGCCTCTGTATACACATTCATGCATGTATGTGTGCACACACACAGAACCTTTGAGAACATTGCTGCTAATTTTGTGCCTGTGGTCATAGCTGCACAATGTCAACTATTATTTAGAAGCATTTTCTTTATTTCCTTTCCCCCTTTTTATTTATTCTGTCATATTTACATCCTGACTTCAGTTTCCCTTCCCCCCAGTCTCTCCCTCTTCTCCCCTTTCCTCAATCCACCTTGTCTTCAACCCTCTTCAGAGAAGAACAGTCCTTCTAGGGTCCTGAACCAAATGCATGTCTTAATGAAGGTGTCTACTCTCTTCACATCTATTCAATATAGCACTTGAAGTTCTAGCCAGAGCAGTAAGACTACTAAAGGAGATCAAGGTGATTCAAATTGGAGAGAAAGAAGTCAAAGTATTGCTATTCACAGACAATATGATAATATACACATGCAACCTTCAAAATTCTACCAGGGAGCTCCTACAGCTGATAAACACTTTCACCAAAGTAGCTGAATACAAGGTTCACCAAACCAAACCAAACCAAACCAAACCAAACCAAACCAAACCAAACCAAACCGAACCAAAACAACAACAACAAAAAAACCCCAACCAACCAACCAACCAACCAACCAACCAACCAACCAAACAAACAAACAAACAAAAAACTCCTTCTTTGGAGATGAGGACTGGGGCATTCCAATTTCACAGAATTAGAGACTGGTTTTCATTTTCTATTATAGGACTGATTTCCCAATGTGTCATCTATACTTAACAGTCAGGAAGAAAGCAATGAACGAATTCTCTTTGTCTTTGCCTGTTTTTATGACATTCCTCTTCCTTGTAATAAGCTGCTGATCTCAGACTGTTTCCTGCTAGGTTAGCTTCCACATGAGAATCTGACAGAGCTAAACTAGATTGACGTGTGTGGAAGAGATGACTTAGGACCCGGAGCTGCTCATTCGTGTGTACTGCCTCCTCCCTTCCTTTAGCTTGGGAGACAACACTGGAGGAGGGAAGCCCAAGCTACCTCTCAAGAGATCATCTCCAAGGGACTAAGCTAGATCTCTGTTACCTGTTGCTTTTATGTGCTTTAAGGTTTATATAATACATGTTCCTTTCCTTCAGTACTCTCCATGTTGTTTTTGCTTCACAAAGTATATGAAATGTGTAATATCCCAGTTATCTCAGGGATCCTATACTGGTTAGTTTTGTGTCAACTTGACACAGCTAGGTTTATCACAGGGAAAGGAGCTTCAGTTGGGGAAGTGCCTCCACGGGATCCAGCTGTAAGGCATTTTCTCAATTAGTGATCAAGGGGGGAGGTCCCCTTGTGGGTGGGGCCATCTCTGGGCTGGCAGTGTTGGGTTCTATAAGAGAGCAGGATGAGCAAGCCAGGGGAAGCAAGCTAGTAAAGAACATCCCTCCATGGCCTCTGCATCAGCTCCTGCTTTCTGACCTGCTTGATTTTCAGTCCTGACTTCCTTTGGTGATGAATAGCAGTATGGAAGTGTAAGCCGAATAAACCCTTTCCTCCCCAACCTGCTTCTTGGTCATGATGTTTGTGCAGGAATAGAAATCCTGACTAAGACAGATCCTAAGGGTAAAAACCACCTGAGACCATTTTGGTTGGGCAAGCACTCTATGCTCCTCTTAGATTTGATCATGGCTAAAATCAAGAAATATAAAACCTAGGACTTCCCAGGCTGGATAAGTAACAGGAGAGGTATTGCCTTTGGTTCCTTTCAGAAATTGTATTTTTCCTCTTATATATGTCTTATCCTTTTTAGTATGAGCAATCAAACTATTCTGGAGATGCTGCTGTGGGTGCGTTCTCACCTTCCCAGCCACTGAGATACTTTTATGATGTTAGACTGGATATTGGTGTCTAGCAGGAAGAATAGCAAAGTGGATGCTTCTCAATGACCTAATTTTTTCCTCTCTCTATTTTCTCATCCATAAAATGGGTAGATTTGAAAAAAATACCTATAACCATACACGGAAGCTTTGTGACAACTGAGTTACTAACTGAAAACAAGCTCTTTGTGTGCCCCTGTGGACTTTCCATGCTATACAGCGCTGCATATTTGTAAAAGCTTAAGCTACCTCTCTCCATCACTCACCCAAATGATCCAAGCTGTAAGAGGGTGGGTCTTCCTGTAATTCTATTTTCTCATCCAAGTACTTTTACAGAGACCCGTTATGTTGGCAATGCTGCACACACACTTTTAAGTGGTCTGTGGACTTCTGAGTTCAAATAAGGAACTTTTATTGAGAAGCAGACAAAAAAAAATCATAAAGGCTACACTTAGATCCAGTTGCCTTAAGAAAGTGCCTTCTACGTTTCTCTTTTGCTCTTAGTCTCCCCTCCCCTGGATATCAAAGAATGTATAATTGAGGGGAATCTTGGAAGAGAGTCAGTTCTGGTACCCTTCTGCCTACCTGTCAGGGATGACAGTGGGTCTGGAGTTAGTCACCCCTTAATTAAGCAGTGCATGGGAAACAGGACCTAGGAGTGAATCTCCCCTGTGCTTCTGAAGCCACAATATGCCTGAAACATCCCAATGTGTCTGGTACAGAACCAGTCCATCTGGTATAATGAGTGTCATGTGTTTGTCAATCACATTTGAACCTGTGAGGCAGGACTCCGGGTGCAGCCCTGTTGGAGCTTTGAGCACTTTCAGTGGAACTGAGGAACTGGTTGGTAGCAACTTGTTAGGTGTCAGATTCCAAGGAATTGGTGCCTTTGACACCATCTCTACCTTGGGAGCTCCGAATCATTATTTTCTCAGGACCTTTATGCTGTACCCTCTCTTCTCAGCCTGCCCCTCTTCTGTTTATCGATGTTTGTGAACTAATTTTAGCAACTCATCAGGAGTTGCACTCAGGATGATCTTACACCACTGAAATCTGGCAGACACAAGTTGCAGAATTTGCGAAAAGAGCTGCATGGGTCACAATTTACAACCTCCGTTGATGGAAACCCAGGCTCCACATACTGCTTTTCAATTGCTGGGGTCTTCAAGGTCTGCCATGAACCAGGGAACCCAGAAAGATCCACATTAATGAGAACGTAAAGGCTGTGAGACTACGATTTTTATACCAGTGGAGTTACAGGTCCCTGAACACAATTTATTAGTGGTTGGAGGGGGCTCCTGCTTATCACAGGCAGGCAAGCAGGAAGGCAAGAAGAAGGGCTCCTGGCACTGCATTTTCGGTGATGCCCTTGATTAGAAATACCACCGTTTTTGCCTCCCCACTCCATTCCCTAGCTTACATCCACCAGTCTCTAATTACATCCTTTAATGATCCGACCAATTAGAGCCCGCAGTTCAACATATAGGGGAACGGATAAGAAATTCGAGGCTGGCATGCAAACTTCTCTGTGCATGCATTTCTTCCAAGGTTAGACACCTCTATTAAGCCAGTTGGCTATTTCAAAAGCAGCATAATGGGCGAGGCTAATAAAATAAGCCCAGGGACATTGCAGCTGCTCCCCCGTGAATACAGCAGAAGGACAAATGAGAAAAGCGAGGTGTAGCAATGAAACCCAGGCTTAGCAGTTTTTCTCCTCTCTCTAAAAGCACAGTTGCCAGCCACATTTCTTAGTTAATGTGAAATGCAGTAATTGCTTTGTCAAGGATTGGACAAGGTGAACAGTTTCCTTTCCACCTTCCTGCCTTTGTTGGGCTGGAAACCACAGCCCTGGGGTTGGTTGCCATGAAAGATGGGATGAGGCTACCTTGCTGGGAGTTACAGCTCTGACCCTGCTGGGGTGAGCCCCAGGAGATGCTCGGGAGCAGCTCAGAGTAGCAGCAGTTCAAGAGATGTGGGTTGGAAAGAAAACTGATGCCCTTTGGAGATTTGGGAGGGGAAGATGGAGAAAGAACATGCTGTTTCTTCTCCTTGTAGCAGAATGTGAATTTATAATCTTGAATGATTAGTATCATTCCGAATCCATTCATTTCCCAAGCGCTGTTTCATCCACACAACGCCCAGAATTTGTGTCTTGTTCCTTTCCCATCAATTCTTCTAGCCTCACACACATGGCTACATGTCACTTGCCCTGGTGTGGTCAAGTCAGTTACAGTCTTCTTGTGTTAGAGACACAGGTTACTAAAGTGCAAGAGATGCCCCTGCCTCTGAGCCTCTCAGAAACTGAGGATTGTCACTCTTGAGCTATCAAGTATGGCATGAGCCTTGTAGGTGATGGTATGGCATCTAGGACAGACAGTGGGTTCCTCCCAGGAAGCACCATGAAGGGGAGGGAATTTCAGCAGAGGGAAAATCTGAGCAAGGAAAGAGAAGACTTTGGAGTAGTGGTTCTCAACCTTCCTAATGCTGCAACCCTTTAATATGGTTCCTCATATTGTGACCCATAATCATAAAATGATTTCCATTGCTACCACATAAGTGTAATCTTCCTATTGTTATGAATTGTAATAGTAACATCTGATAATCAATATGTCTAATATGTGACCTACAAAGTGGTCACAGCCCACAGGTTGATAATACTTGCTTTGAAGAGTACCCAAGGGGAAAGGCCATGAGGATTTGGAGAACCAAAAACTTAGTTAGAGCTGTGAGTCCATCTACCATGCTTTGGGGGAGTGAACTTGACCTCACTGGCAATAACAGCAAGTGAATGAATGGCCTTGTATTCTTCAGATTGCTAAGCAGATTTAGTCCTGAAGGTAATCTACACTATCTCACCGAGGTAGAGAAATCAAACGGCTATTGATGCTTTTAAGATTCCACAGCCAAATGAAGAGACCTGCTCTGAGCTCACACACCCAGCAATAGCAGGGCTATAAAAGAAGCTGGTCATATGACTCTAGTCAAATCCTGTTCACTCTCAATTTCACAGTGCCCTGAAACAGCACGGGCCACAGGGGGTTCAACAGGTCTTACCTACAGGGTGCCCTGGTCATGGGAAACATTCAATGTATATTACCTATCCATTTATACTACAGATGTATGAGGACATAAAAAGAATATGTACCCAGAGGTTTAAGAAGAAAGCCTTTCACAACTCATGTTTCTGTGTATGCTCTGTGCTCCTTTCTGATGAATTTTGATGACCCTGCTTTTTCTTTATATCTTTACAACTCTCTTTTAAAGTCTGACTCTGCCTTTAAGCTATCCATGGTAATAAGATTCTTCTTGCCTCTTTACAGTGTTTAATCTCTATTCTTAACGAGAAAATGAGGAATTTTGAAGAGTTTAAAGGAAGCCCAGAAATGTCCTAGAATTCCTTCTCTGACAAGTTTACCAAGGAGCTCTGTGGCTGTGCCCGACACCACCCACCACAGGGAGCTCAGAGCTCCGTGAACACTGTAACTCTGCTTTTGGATTGTTTCGAAGTGTGGGAATGGCTTCCATTTGCAAGCCAAAGTCTACTTCCTGGTAATGCCACTCATTTTCAAAGGCTCTGCGTACACAGGTGTATTCTGCACCACTTCAGGTCCTGAGACATACAGCTAGACCAGCCTTGTCCCTAACCCCCCATTTACTAAGTGTTTCAGCTAAGACTTGATTTTTCTTTTAACACTTCTTTTGTTAAGACAAACCACAAAGACCCTCTGCAATGCTTATCTTGGGTTGACTTGCTCCGGTGTTTAAGACAATCAATGGGGAGAGTGTTTCCTGCATGTCTCACTACACACCCAGAGTTGTGTTAATTGGCACTCGGGCACCGTCTGTCATGTCTTGTTGCTTAATTAAATTCCCATTTGGTTTGAGTGTTCCTTTTACTCTGCAATTTTTTTTATGCATGATAGGATAAAAAACAAATGAGGAAAACATTTTATAGTGAAATTAGTTCGAGAGAAAGAGTCCTGAATCATAACTCTTTATCGTTCCAATGGTCTTTTATTTCAATGTCTTTGTTGCCTGGCAAAACCACAAGCTAGTTGATTGCTACCTCCCCTTTCATTCTTTCCTTCTTTGTGGGGTCTAAACTTGCTCAGAGATGCTAATTTCTCCTTAAATGACAAGTGTAGCCGTAACAGTAGCAGTTCCTATGACTACTCAACATACAATCTCTACCTTTAAAGGCTTGTCTATGTCCACCAACTCAACACTATTCTGAACCCAGATCACATGACCAATCTTTTCTTCTTCTTCTTCTTTTTTTTATTTTTTTTCCTTTTTCAGAGTCTAATATCAGGGCGAAGATTAAGGCATCCTTACCACACAAAGAAGAACACTATCCCATCTATACTGACATTCATTGAATGACAATTCAATTTTCCTATTATATGAGTGAGGTTTTTGCTATAAGTCAATTTTAGTTCTGAATGATACAAATAGCAAAGTTTTCATTTAAATAGGTATTTATCACTGCATTACAAAGAAGCTACTTATTAACAAAGGGAAATCTAACCAACTTTCTTTTGATCTTTGAGAGATTATTATGAAAAAACTCACTTAAGTATAGATTAGGAATTGAAAAATGTAAATGTGTTCAGATGAAGGGCGAAAGTTTCTATTATCTAAGGCACCATTGGGAGGAGTTAAACAAACAAACAAAAAACTATAAAGTTAGATATTAGCCAGTGCCAAAGACAACTGGTAAGCACTCACCTGAATTGACAGCTATACCATAGGCAACGAGTTTGTGGAAGTTGAGGTTTTTGTCTAGTTGTCTTCTCCATGGTCCTCTACAGCACTAAAGTATCAAAAATAAATGAATAAATGAATTAGGAAAATGGACATAGAGCCAACAATGCCACAAGATCTAAGAGGATATGACTCAGGCTCAACTGATCTCTGTGTTGCTTCAAATCGGGACACAGGACTTAAAAATTAGTGGCATTTGATCACAGCAAGGCAAAAGATTTTTCTTTAGCTATTTTGCTGGAATAGCAACTCAATCCAAAAGTGGGAATTCTTAGGTCTCTGGCTATAAGTCACCATGCTTAAATAAACCTTATGGTCATGCCTTAGTCAGCTTATTGATATAGAATAAAGAAGCAATAATTACCACTCCCAATCACGTATTTCAAATGACTTGCTTGCTGTTCCTTATTACGCAAAGAAAGATATTTTGCATCTATAACTAGTATTTACTATCGTGATGATTCCACCGTAAGTTATTTCTTCTGATAAAGGTTACTGACAATCTTATTTTTCTGCATGATGTTTTCAGTAATGGATGAAGTGGTAATTAAGCATATTGAAATAAATATGATTAGGAGGGGTGTTACCATGGATTGGTGTTAAAATCACCAGGTTCAATCTGGGCCTTGTGATTTTGATTATGGAAGGAACTGGGGTGTTTCCTGAGTGGCTCTCATCTCAATGATTTATTTATCTTTCCTCAATCAGAAATGATCCTGGTTCAAACAGTCATAACCCCTGCATCTCCATGTCGGAAAAAGTTGAGTCCAGTGTTGTTTGGAAAGCCAATGGAAAAAAAAAAACCAACGTCAAATGGAATGTCCTGATCTTTAGCTTTATCTAGTGTAAGCACAGTTGCTGGGAGTTTCATAGAAAAATACATGTTTCAATCACACCTGTAAAAAGTGTGTGTGTGTGTGTGTGTGTGTGTGTGTGTGTGTGTGTGTGTGTGTAAGCATGGGGTATACATATTGAGTGCATGTGCATACATATACTCATGCACACAACCCAAGGCCAGAGAACACCAACCAGGTTATCTGTTTTATCACGCTCTGCTCTTTTTTCCCCTTGAGATCAGGGCCTTATTGAACTTGGGATTAGGTTGGTGGCCAGCTAGTCCCTGATTATCATCCTGCCTCTGACCCTCAACCATGCTGGTGTCACATACACACAAGTACACAATGCTTTTTTACATGGATTCTGGCAATCCCAAGGCTTGCTGGCGACCACTCCCACTTGGTAAGCCATCTTTCCAGTCTTCAGTTGCAGGCTGACAACAGCTGAGCTGCTTAAATGTTTTAGTACTTACCACACTTGTTCCTCTCACCAGTGAAATGAAGTTCCGACTGACAGGTAACAGAATTAGCATGCAGTTAAAATTCAGACACACGGCAGATGCCCGAGCCCATGCCAATGCGGACTGTCCATAAGTTAGAAATAGAAAAAGGGAGAATGATGAAAACATTGAAGCTTGAGAAAGTAGAATGCATTTTCTTTTCTGAAACAATAACAGATTGTCATTAAATCTACTTACACCCAGAATAACTCGTGTATAAAAGAAAGCCTCCTCTTCAGTATACCAGAAGAATGTGTCAATAAACAGATAGGCGTTTACTGCCAGCCATGAGAGCTAGGGTAGGGAGAAAAGAGATAAGATCATTGCTATGGGCTACCCCTCGCCTACTCAAGATCATTGGACACTCAATTTCTTTTCAGATGAAATGCAGAGGTTGTCAGTATTCCTCAGAATCACTCCATACATTTATTTCTTACAGATTAGATTTCAGCAGGGATTACAAATACGTTATTTTACAGAAGTGGATGCTCACAATCATCTATAGAGCAAAACACAGGGTCCTCAATGTAGGAGCTAGAGAGAGTACCCAAGAGCTGTAGGGGTCTGCAACCCTATAGTTGGAACAACAATATGAACCCCCTGAGCTCATGTCTCTAGCTGCATATGTATTAGAAGATGGCCTAGTTGGCCATTATTGGGGAAGAAAGGCCCTTGGTCTAGCAATGTTTATATGCCCCAGTACAGGGGAATGCCAGGGCCAAGTAGTGGGAGTGGGTGGGTAGGGGAGCAAGGCAGGGGGAGGGGATAGGGGACTTATGGGATAACATTTGAAATGTAAATGAATTTATCTAATAAATAAATAAATAAATAAATAAATAAATAATAAAGAATAAAAAAACCCCAAATACGTTATTTTAAATAAGGGCTGTCAACTTCAAAGTATTTACTGACAAGCACAGAATCTTCTTAGTCAACAGGAATTGACCATGGTATGAAGAGTAAGGGCATCTTTAAAGCATTCTAGGAAAAAAAAATTCCAGTTTCACAGGCTGATTCACAGACTTCATTTGCTAGACACGTGCCAAGCAAAACAAACTACTTGACTTTAAAAATGCTCAAAAATGAATGGACTTGGAAAACAACTTTGCTTGATTCTATAAGGTAAGTTAAATACATTAAATGAGTGCTGACAAGTTTTTAGTCTCATATCTAAAGTAATATTTCCAATCTTTAACCATTTTAGAAATATCATTCTAAGAATGGAGGACTCTTAGAGCCAAGTAAGAAGAGTGATACTCACAGCAACCATGAAGGACCCACTCTCGTTCAAAATCCAGCACACCGGCATGACACTTCCGTTCATCTGAGCCTGTGTGTTGCGTGCTTACGAAAGGGTTCCCTTCTACATCACTTTGTCTTGGAGCACCTGTTGGGAGCAGCTCTTAAGGAATTTCTAATCAAGGACTTGGTGCCAAAGGTACATCAGCAAGCTGACATGCTTCATGGCCTAGGTAAATATGAGTCTCTGTCTAATGATTCCCTTCTTCAAAGAATGCAAAGGAAAAGAGACTCATTTCATTAAATTGTCTTCATGCCCACGATCACTCCCCTTCTACATGATTTTGGTCAGAACGATAATGAATCTGTGTGAAAATTTGAGAAATAACCTAATTTCTGAAGGATCCTGGGTATAGCAAAGAATTTCTTTTATTTTTCCAATTTTTTATTAGATATTTTCTTAATTTACATTTCAAATGCTATTCCGAAAGTCCCCTCCCCTCTCCCCCTCCCTGCTCCCCTGTCCACCCACTCCCTACCTAATTTTCCCAACAGTACTTATTTTAAGTCTTTCCTTCTTTTTCCACTCCAAAAAAAAAAAGAAAGAAAAAGAAAAAGAAAAGCAAGCAAACAAAACAAAACAAAACAAAAAAGTTTCCCAAAAGACTGAGATTGAGAGCTAAGTACATATGGACTGAACCATTTTTCAAAATGTTGTGGAAAAAATTCTAAAATTTCCAGACAGGAAAACTCTTGAAGCTCAAAAAAATGATGATGAAAGTATAAGGTGTGCTTGTGCATGTGTGTATATGTATGTATGTATGTATGTACACAAATATATGTATGTACATGCATGTGTGTATGAGCACATATGTGTGCATATGAGTATGTGTAGTATGTGTGT